>WHYT01017777.1:84152-123746 GCA_009806455.1 Tetrax tetrax | reverse complement strand
AAGGCTGACATTATACTGTATGGAGAAAGGCCAATTATAACCAAAAAACAACAACAACAAAAAAGGAGGAAAATTAAAAAGGAGGCAATAGATCTGCTTTGCTATGAAGCCCTCAGCAAATTGTGCAAAATGCAGAATGCTGCAAGCCCCGGAAAGATTCCAGCAGTTGCCTCTGATCCAAAGCTGAGTGGCTCTGTCTCCACTTCTGCAATTGCAGTCTTTGCTTCGGTTACATTATTCCTCCTCAGCCTGACTATGTTTTTCTATATTTCCCCTGTCTATTTTCTGAAGAGGCAATTGTTGTGAATGGTGGAGAAGGTTGAGTGCCTGACTGGAATAAAGGAAAATTAGTTTTTAAGGAGAGTAAATTGGATAGAATAGGACCCGTAAGGATAACAAGCTGGCGATAATTCAGTGTAGTCTTCCTGTTCTGCTTCTGTTTATTAAATATTCTTATTGACTTCTGCTTCTTAGTACTCTGTGTTCTGTAGTGTACTAAATTACAGTAACTGAATATTCTGTCTACGTATGCTGACTGGTCATTTGAGAGATGAGTGTACTTAAGACAGAAATGCTTTCCTTTAGTCCTTGCATCTTTGAAATGCCTATTATAAAATGTACATCTGTGAGAAGGCACTTCTCCCCGCCAAATGAGATTTAATGCTGAAAAAGCTACAGAGCTAAATAAAATAATAAACTTTAATGAGGAACTTTGTTTTTTACTCACAGTTCTCTTTCCTAGCCGCGACTAGAATTGTGAGTAGGAATTAATGCTGGTGCCTCCATACCCATACCTTTCCTCACATAAAATAAGTCCTACCACACAAATGTTCCAAAAAACTCAGCTTCCTCATGTTATGACCTAAAAAATGGTGATGGACTTTATAAATTTTGTTCTCTATTACTTGGGGAACAAGACACTCCAAATGTCAATCTCTTTTGGCAATGAAGGGTAAACTATACTGGGCCAAGGAATGCTCTCAAGTTCAAGCATGCATTTATTCATAATGTTTAACTGTCGTTACTTTCTCTAAAATAGCTTTGAGGGGTTCATCTATAAGTCTTTTGGATGATGCCTGGATGTGGCATGGGGAATCTCATAAACCAGTGACTGCTCTCACTAGACAACACAGATGAGATCATCCCATTCTTGAGTGAGAAATCTAACTCCATGGATATATATCATGTTTTGAAGCCAGACAACAGGTCTTGGTCAATTTTCTTTACTACTACAGAATAGATTACATGTTCCAATTTTCTTTGCTTTTCAGAAGAAGGGAAGAGGGAGAAATGCTACTTCTCTCCCTTCCCTAACTATTGGGCTCAACAATCCTATTCCCATTAATAGTCTTTTCTCAGCCAAAAAAAAAAAAAAGCTTTAAAATTTTATTTTAGTATTTGCTATACAATGGCAGAATTTAGTTGCCTTTCCACCCAGCTGTGGAAATGGTTTGTTCTGGTTTTGTTTAGTAAGGGGGGGCCTAAGGTGGTGGCTTCTGTAGGGAACTGCTGGAAGTCGCTCCCCTTTGTTCAGTGGACAGGGCCGGGCCTAGGGCAGACCTGCTGCTGGCCAAGGCCAAGCCAATTGGTAGCAGAATGTCCCGTGATAGCGCCTCTGTGATAACGTATTTAAGAAGGGGAAAAACAGAAAAAAAAAGGGGAGAAGATGTGAAGCAGCTGAGTGGGGGCAGAGAGGGGGAGGCGCGAGCCTTGTGGGCCTTGCAGGCCTCCCCCTCTGGCCTCTCGCCAGGGAGCCAACTGGGCCCAACTCGGGCCTGGCCTGGCTGCAAGAAGTGAAGAGGAGATGAGAAGAGAATAAGATGTAAAAAGGATCCTGAGAGGCTTCTGACAGCCTGTTGTGAGGAATGGCTGTAGACACCAAGGTCGGTGAAGAAGGAGGGGGAGGAGTAATGAGGCTCCTGGCCAAGATTCCCCTGCAGCCTGTGGTGACAACCATGGTGGAGCAGGTTGTCCCCCTGCAGCCCATGGAGGCCCACGGAGGAGCAGAGATTCACCTGCAGCCCGTGGAGGAGCCCACGCCGGGGCAGGTGGAGGCCTGAAGGAGGCTGTGGCCCGTGGAGGGCCCGCTGGGGCAGCTGTTCTGGAGGGACTGCACCCCATGGAAGAGATGACCCACGCCGGAGCAGTTTCACGAAGGACTGTGGCCCGTGGGAGGGACCCCATGAAGGAGCAGGGGAGGAATGTGAGGAGTTCTTCCCCCGACGACAAAGTAGCGGTGTGAACGCGTGATGAACTGACCGTGACCCCCATTCCCTCTTCCTCTCTGTGCAGCTCAGGAGGGGAAGGTAGTAGAGAGAATGTTAAGCCCAGGAAGAGGGAGGGGTGTGGGGAGGTTATCTTGTTCCCCATCTCATTATCCTGCTGGTTTTAGAAATAAATGAATAGTTTTTCCCCAAGTCGAGTCTGTTTTGCCCGTGACGGTAACTTTAAGGATTTCTCCCTGTCCTTATCTCAAACCTTGATCCGTTTTTCTTATACCATCTCCCCCTATTCTGCTGGAGGGTGGGGGGAGTGAGAGAGAGACTGCATAGTCTGGTCCCGATTGGGGCTGAACTACGACATGCTGTTTCTGGGAGACAGGGCATTTACCAGGAGAGTATAGGGTTGAAGGCCCCTCCTCCTGATAAAAGAACTGAAATCAAGGGCCAAGCAGCTATGTCACCATTAGGAGATTCTACAACAGTGTGGAATTTCCTCAAGCTGTGGGGTTTTTTTCAAGTGTCACTATTATCTGATATGTTGGTTATGCTCAGAGAATTCTTTTCACAAGAAGCTCCCAGAAGAGAAAATTGAGGGGAGAAATGCCTAATTTCCAAATCCCAGTGAAGCTTGTTTGTTAATCAGATGTTGAACTGCTCAAAAAACTACTCAATGATAAAGGAAGTGCTCCTTCATTTGCAAAGAGATAGAACTTGCAGACTCGTGAGATATTTGGGACTGAAAATAGTCACATCTGTGAAGTTTAAGTGCCTTCAAATATGAATGGAAGTACACTGCTTTAGGAACATATTTAAAATTCTAATGTATAGATATAAATTCTATCCCTCGATGCTCTTATGTTATAGGACTGCCTTTATTTCCTGTATTAGTGACTGAGATTTGTCCTTGCTTCTCCTGCAAGACTATTCTTTGTCTTCCATTCGCTGAACTACATATGAGTGCTCTGTCTCGTTTAGCTGTCTCTGCAGCAGAAGCTAAACCTGCATCCAAACGGGAATTCAACGTCTACAAATCCAACATGCATTGAGTAATTTTGAGGCAGCAAACAGCAGCTGTTCAGAAAGCATTCAGCTTGCTGTCATTGATCTCTCCTTCCATTTGGAGTATCAGACTTTTAAACCACATGCCTCTTCCTCTTGTGTTGAACTGGGCCCTAGGGCCCCACACCTCTCACAAAAGCCAGAATTACTTTTACCTTGGGAAATTATAAAGCATAAACAATATTTTATTGAGGAGGAAGATATTTTTTTTCCACTAAGAAATAGTTGGTTTCTTATCCGTTTTCATTCATTTTATATAAAATTGTATGCAGGTATGAGATAAGTGTGTCTATCTAAGATGCTGTGCCTAGTCAAGTACCTGAGCTCTGGTACCTCAACTTAGAGAGATGGTTGGGAGTAGAAAAAGTAATTCTATTCACTCTCTATACATACAAGTTTTAGGTTTTATTCTCCTGGAATTCTTTAAAACAATTAAGACCATGTAAGTGTTTTGTTTTATGCTTCCCATGTGCAAACATATTTAATTTGTTTGGTATATTTCAGGCAATAGGTTCAGGATTTTTCTCAATCGTCTCAGTTTAAGGCATCCCTCAGCTCCACACTTTAGTCTTCAGAAAAACAGTAGATGTTATTTCCCATGTTGTCATGAGAAGAATCATTGTGAATTATGAACCAAACTTCTCAGACTCAGGTCTTTCTCAGGGTGGAATTCACACCATGTGACTAAGATGCCTATTTTATCACTCTGACATGGGATTAAAAAGGAAATTAAGGAAATAGAAGTGACCTAGGTGACAATAATCCTTTAGGCACAGTGAATTTCTTGCGTGGGTTTTTTTCAAGATGCAGGATTTCAAGACTAGTTGTCATTTGTTTCCTTCTTGTGAGGGACTAGAACTGGAAGAGTTCTTCTGAGTCATTCTCTCAAGCCTGCTATTGCAGAAAACTTCACCATACAACCTCTAATTTAACAAACTCATAGAGAACTTGAAGAGACGTAGGCACCTTCTAAAGTTTTTATTTTCCTTTCGGGACCCAAATATCTTGAAAAAAAATTCTAATAAATATGACTTCTGACCACATAGTTGACGTTGGTTTAAGTTGAACTAGATGACCTCCATAGGGGTCTTTCCTTAATTATCCTATGTTCGTATCATCGCAGCATAAATGGGCAATGACTGAGGCCTGCAGACTAGACTTGAGATGCACAAGTGACACCAGTAAGGGTTTCCGTTGAGTTTTCACACCTCATGATCCTTCTGGAGACAAGTGAAAATTTGATAAGACCACTGATTTTGCTGAACTGCCTAAGGCTTGCGGTTCTTTTTTATATCATTCATTTCACTGAGGTGCTTTAGCTTCCTATGTTTATGCCAAAAAAATGATTCAAAGCAGAAGTTCTACAGAGGTGCCAGCAGTTGGAACAGAAAGAAGCAAGGAGTAGTAAAAATTGTCGAGCAAAATGAGAGGACAGTGAAGCTAAAATAACTTTTTATTTCCTTTATTACCACTACAATTTTTTTGTTTGTTTGTTTTACATTCATTACTAAATTGAAATCTCTGGAGCGTCAGATCCATAGCCCAGAGAATAAACGGAAAGACTTCCATAGAATTCAGTATATTCTTGACTTTAGCACATTCTGGATCTGTACAGGAGGAAGGAAGCATGTATGTTGGCAGGAATGCATCCCTTCACTAAGTCTGCTAATGGTTTGCTAAGTTCAACACTGTTTGGGCCACCTGATCTCCGTATCTCCTTGTCACCCCTGCTGAGACTGAAGCCGTGCCCAACAAGGTGTAACAAAGGTACAGAAAGTTGAATACCTGTCTGTAGCATGTAGGGTCTGAGAGGGCCCATCACCAAAGGGATGGACATGGCCACTCAGAGCAAGCACATCTGCCTGTCATATGATTTGCGGATATCGGTCAGTGGGAAACCAACCTCCAAGTCTTCTAGGTCTATATGCATCGCTCTCAGTGTAAGGACTGAGGTGAAACCACAGCCTTTCCTATTCTTGTTACGTATTACTCACATGGTGAGGGTGGAACGCAGGGAGCTTTAAAATATCTTCTCTGTCCATGCCTTTGCTTAATTATCAAACTGAACACAGTGACAGATGAAGTAGAGCAAGCCAAGGAAGGGCTGCTGCATATTGTAAATCCCTGATACAAGTCAGCAGGACCTGAATTTCTAGGAAATAAAGCTTTATCTCATAACTGTCTCTCTGTGTTGGCTCAACAGTGCTGTTATTTCCTAATCAAGACACAGTAACCTAAGTAGCTATCATGGAAAGATGTGAGTGGAAAAGGTCTCTTGGTATTCTGCTCCTTTAATGTTTCTTCTGTGAAAGTACTGTATTTCAATGTCATTATTAATATAGGGATACTGATGTAATCATTGATGTGATTATGGTGCACTGTGCACCAAAGAAAGACTCTTCTTAGTCAGACTACAGTCTGGTAGGGTAGTAATCTGTTCCTGACACCTGGTTAAGGAAAGAAGACAAGAAAAGGCAAGGGTGAGATTTCTCCTGATAGATCTTCCTAAATCCCGGGAACCAGCATTTCATATGCTTCTCTATCTGAGCACTGGATCTGTACATTTATGTTTAATAGCTGTTGATGGACTTTGTTTCCAAGAATCTGTCAAATCACATTTTGACATTTCTGAAATTGTGTTTCAATGAGTTCCACTATGTCCTTGGGCATGATATGAAAATATAAATCCTTTCAGCATTTGCCAAAGACCTGCCTCATAATTTCACTTGTGTCCCTGCTCCCCTTTATTCTTAGGTTGTGAGAAATAATGCATGATCATTGTCTATTTCCTTTCCCTAGAATTTTCAAAACTTATATATTCTGCTATCTTATCTCCCCCTATCTTCTCTTTTCCAAACACATCTTCTGTTTATTTTCTGTCCATATAGAAGATCATCCGTATCTTCAGTATTTTTTTTACTTTTTGTATTTCCTCTAGTTCTAGTACATTTTTTTTATGACATAGGGATGAGAATTGCATGTAGTATATAAGATAAAGGAGTATTAAGGTTTTATAGACTAGCATAATGCTTTCTGTTCCGTTTTCTGTGCCTATTTCACTTGCCTTTCAGTCTGCTCCTGAGCACCGAGAAGGCATTTTCAAGCAGTGAGCCTGTGTTATGAGGAATCTGTGTCCAACCTGTTTCTATCAAAAAAACAGTTGGTTTTTTTTTTTGTAATCTACATGCAGAAATAAAAGGGCCTCTCTCATAAGGTTTTTGTATAAAGGCATAGGTAGGTGTAGACAGTGGTAACAGAGTACAGATTGAAAGGTGGGTTATGAGGTCTTACTAGATAGATTCCTTCCTGGACTTGAGAAGAGGTTCTGGTAGAGAGGGCTGGGGTTCCTCGTTGAGTGGGGTTCCACAGTGAATTTTACATTCCTCAGGTGTGGACATCTCTAAGAAAACCTCAATTTTGAGACACATGTAGTATGGCTAAGACGAAACCTCCTACTAAGGATCTACATATGGCTGCAGCAGCAAGGTATAACACTGCTATATCAGTTACATATGGGAAGCCAAAAATACTTTAAATATTTTTAAAAGAAAAATAAAGAGAAAACCCAGGGCTTTTTTTTTCAAATACTTGTTTCAGAAAGTTGTTTGACTGCAGGTCATGGTTAATCTTGGAATCTTGGAATGGAGCTTATGGCACCTGTTCAACATGCCAGGACAGAGGGTGTTGTTCAGAGAGGGATGAAGCTGTCCTTTATCAATAACTCCAGCGCATTCAGTATAAACAAGTTTCTTCCATCTGTGCAGCATCCTGTCATTGCCTGAACAATGCTGATAGGAAAATCCTACGCCCCACTTACTTCCTGCTCTTGACATATGAAGCTCCAAGAGATTGAAGGCAGCACATGGTTGAAAAGAAAGAAAATAAATGAGGTAATGGCCAAGTATAGCACAGCTCTCCCATTTTGCTGACTCCTCCGGAGATGACAGAATAGATGGACCTGAGGGTGACTCTCCTGAAAGCCACGATGCTGTGAATTTTAGGTGTTATGTTTTGTTCCAGTTTTATTACTGGGGGGAAGAATGGCAGGTGAGGGGCTTTTGTTTCCCAGTCCCAGAACCCCACACTGATGAACAAAACCAACATACTCATTTTACAAGTAATGTTTCTGAGATGCCAAGGTGAGGAAAACCAGCTTTGTGCTTCTTGTCAACGTGCAAGATGAGCATTCCAGCTTGGAGTGAGAAAGGGAAAGACAGAAAACTGATATTTGTGGACCTGAATGAACTGGCATAAATTAGTAACAAGAACTGCAATGGAAGAAAACTCTACATTACAGCAAGTGTGAGGAGTAGCCCTGTCTTATTCCTGCTGCCACTACTGAAACTTATCTCACAGACTCCATTGACCCCTACTCTTACTGAAGATAAACTATAATAAAGATGTAGTTACTGCTTTCCCCCTTGCACTCCGAAGCACTTGTTTTTTGAAGTTCTGACAAGATTGAGGTAAAGCCTGATTTCCCCAACATGTCATGCTGACACCATTAGACATTGTGATGAAACACTGGTGTGTTTTTCAAAAAAGAAGAAAAAAAAAGTACTCCATATCACAGCATTTGGATCCATATCCATGTGGGTAGGCCCTCTGCTGCAGTATCTGGAGCAGAGATAGGCATCTCAGACCCACACATTGCAGGCTATCACCCACTCAATTCCTTATTCTTTCTTTTGCAGAAAAAGAAAAACAAAAAGCAAATAAATTTCTGGAGATCTAGGAGAGACTTTTCTTCATATATGTGATGGTAAAAGCAACACATTGCCATGAAAAGTCAGCCTTTCCAACTCCCACCTCCAAATAACCTTCAAATCCCACAACCTTACTGGTGAACAGAGGTTGTTCACCCTCACATGACCGAAGGCAGTGTACCTAAAGGATGCAGCGAGGCTTGGCACAGAAAACCAGTATCTCTGGGTGAATGGCAGAAAACTCACTGTTCTTTTATACTCCTATGCTTGTTGACAAGATGAACAATTCCCTGCACTGCTAATCAGAAGCATCAGCAACAGTAAACTGTTTCAGGCAGTTCTTCATTACTCAGACCCACAACTAATAACGTGCATCATACTCAGAGGAAAGCAGTGTTTCAGAGTTATGCAGAGTGCCTGATTAGTGCCTAGTTAATGGAGAGCGAAACACGCTGAAGCCTCTGTGTAATAATTCCTCCCCACATTAGAAAAGCATTCAATAAGAGGGGTATTCAAATTGAGACCTAGTACTCTTCTGGAAGTTTTGAGTTTTAAAAGTAACACCTCTTCTGTTTCCTGAGAAACAATGGACATATGCAGTAACCAGCTGCAGCCTCAAGGTTCTGGCTTCACAGCTAGCCCTCCTCCAGTCGTGTCTCCAATAGGAGGTAATTGCCTGATGAAGGCTAAGGATGATTGAAGTTTAAAAGCACTTAAGGTCCAGGTAAGAGAGAGATTTAAAAGACCTCTCCGCAGAAATTCATACTCCTACCTCAGCTGGGAGCGTAGCTTTGTGGAGTCAGTTTTTAATCTCTCCTCAGTCATTGTGCAGGAAGTTCAGGTGCTTAATTCAGGGTGACAATTTGGCTGAGAGCCTACTAAGACTTAGGTGTTGAAAAACTGCCGTTCTTGCCTTCCTCTGAAAGTCTTTTACAGCCTCTCCCTATTGTAGGTCACAACAACTGATGATCTTTGATTATCTACGTCTCCAACACCTCCCGAAATGAAGTATTCTCATTTTATAGATAAAGAATTGACAATCAGAGCCTCTAAAGACTGATGAGCCTAGTGGTCCAGCAAAAGCATCTGCTGAAAGGAAACACCCAGCCAACAGTTTACCTCTTTTCCCTGCTCCCCGTGGCATCCTGTCTTAACAGCCCGGGGCATTGGCCCCTTCTGTAAAATATAAGGAAGTCTTTTGCATGGCAGAAAGTTAAATTCTGGTCTCCGCTACCATCATATGACTCTTATGCAGCTGATTGTCCACTTGTTTGTATCAATGTAAGTGTATATCTCGATGGCAGTGGAGTATATGTGGGCAATGTGGTGACTGAAGTCAGGCCCATAGTTTTTTAAATCTTCTTCTAAATGGATGAACAAGAACAATAACAACAAAAAAAAACCCCTCACTTTTTAAAAAAATATATCCTCATAATAAAAGTAAAACCTGTTAGAAGCTCAGTTCTAATAGAGGAATTCAGTTTTAGGTCATCCATGGCATCAGGTAACCACTGTTGAAGAAATCAGTATTATTGACAACAAAATGTAGAATAAAGGGACAATATGGTTAGTAGTAATATTAACAATAATAGTAACAAGAAAATCAATATTAATAGCATTTTCAGTTTTAGTAAGGGACAAATAATCCTCAAGTTGACATAGAATTTAGGGCAAAGGAAACTCTACCCTACATTTTTTGGATGGTAGTATATCACTGTAGGAGGTGCTAAGTCTGGCTTTAAAGTGTCTGAAAATATAGAAAAGAACATGCATCAGAATGTGCCCTCATTAAAAATTATGTTACTTCTCTGACTTCAGGAAAAGCAGAATATTGGTTTCTAAAAGCAGATTTGAGCCTCACAGATGACTCTGATCATATACTTATACAGTGCTATAAATTGCTAATGGGCTTGTGGATTCTGTGAAGCAGGAAGGAGTTGGTTGGAAAAGTGCTGTTTTCAAAAGAGCTTTTGAGAGAGGAGAAAAGGGAACATAATCAGGATTCTCACAGAAATCCAAGGTCATGGGCTAGGAGTAGAACTTTGGAGAAGGAAATCAGAAGAGAAAGAGAAGTTAGAAGGATGAAAAGTGGTGATGGACAGAGGAGAGGTTAAAATTACAGTGGAAATGAAAAGGATGTCACAAAATGTTAATCATGTGGCAGAGACTTCAGATATCCTTTGCTTTCTGAGCCACTTTGCCTGTGATCCCCTTTGTGATGCTTAGCTGAGACCATCTCTCTGTATTTGTACAGACTTCAACACAATAGGGATCTGCTCTCTGTTCTCTTATATCTCCAGGCATCATCATCACACAACTAATTAACAGCAGTAATAAATGATACTGTATTGCCTCTTAACCTTCTACATTTATTTTTTTTCTGTGGGTTGCATTAAAAAGAACAAAAAAATTTTAAAAAGAAAGATTAATAATCATCAGTCAGAGTGAAACTCGGGAGAGATGACACCATCTGGATGATTAGTACTTGTTTCATTTGCACATTGAACTCAGTACTCTTCCGGCACTAATTATTGCATACCCTTTCCTTATACTATGACTTCTGGGGCTGTGTGTGTGATATAAATAGCAGACTAATGACATGCTGCATGTTGCTCAGGAGACCTCATGTTAGTTTACAACATTTCTCTGATTATTACTTTTTTAATAGAGAGAAGATAAAATACTGCTCTCACAAGCAAGACATAAGAGCCTTAATTTGTTCACATTTTTCTAAGAGCCAGTGCAAAATGAAATATTTATATGTTCCTCTCTGACTGCAGGATTTTGAATGTGTTGGGTTGTTTATTGTTGTAGTTAAGAACTGATGGGGAAAGAAGTGCTGGAGCATTCAGTAGCAGGATATCCATGTCAACTGTGAAAGTAAAATAGATACAACCAAAGCAAATATAACTACACATGGTGCTAAGAGCCTGACCTATCCCGTATAGGTAGAAAATTTAATAATCTGCCAATTGTTAGAACATTTGTAGGGGAAGTTGCAGAGTCAAACACTGTTCCTAATATCTGAAAGACAAGGCAAACAAAAGGTCATTAAAATGGCATTAAATGTCAAGTGAAATAATGAGATTTGTCATCTTGTGGGAGCGTAACACAAACTATCTAGAATGGCCAAGAGAGGAAGCAAAGTCACAGATTGGCAGAGAGCTTTTGGAGAGTTGGATACTGTCTGAAATACGGACACTGCTCATGAGATGCCCATCAGCCCAGAAGGCCAACTGCATCCTGGGCTGCATTAAAAGAAGTGTGGCCAGCAGGTCGAGAGAGGTGATTCTGTCCGTCTACTCTGCTCTGGTGAGAGCCCACCTGTAGTACTGTGTCAGCTCTGGAGCCCCCAACATAAGGACATGGGCAAGCTGGAGAGGGTACTGAGGAGGGCCACAAAAATGATCAGAGGGATGGAACAGTTCTCCTATGAAGGAAGACTGAGAGAGTTTGGGTTGTGCAGCCTGGAAAAGAGAAGGTTCTGGGGAGACCTTATTGTGGCCTTTCAGTATCTAAAGGGGGCTTGTAAGAAAGATGGAGAGAAATTCTTTAGCAAGGCTTGTTGTGATAGGACAAGGGATAATGGTTTTAAACTAAAAGGGGGTAGATTTAGACTACACAGAAGGAAGAAGTTTTTTACAATGAGTGTGGTGAAGCACTGGAACAGGTTGCCTAAAGAGATGGTAGTTGTCTCATCCCTGCAAACATTCCAGGCCAGGTTGGACGGGGCTCTGAGCAACCTGATCTGGTTGGAGATGTCCCTGGTCATTGCAGGGGGGTTGGACTAGATGACTTTTAAAGGTTCCTTCCAACCCAAACCATTCTACGATTCTATGATCTTTGGTTAATCTAAATGTGACCTGATGACATGTTAATCTCTTAAGATTTCACCCTGCTGTGCTCCTTTCTAGATGTAAATTTACAATATACAAAAATTAGTAACTCACAATAAGCATAGTGAGGCTCGGTGTGACATTTCCAGTGTTTCCAGTTAACCCATTTTCGTGGGTTAACTTATCCCTCTGGGAGCGCGTTAGTAAGTGCTGATTGTTATTCACTCTTTGTATCAGGACTAGTAGAGATTTCCTTCTCCCTGCATGAAGTGCAGAAACTTCCAGTCCATCCTTGCTTTGCTATTGTTCACAAGTAGTGGGACAATGTTGGAAGGAGAATATTAGGGCAGGATTTCAGTTGTCAGTCCTTCCTGATTTATCAGTCTACGAATTATTCAAACTCTATCCTGAAAATTTTAGCCTACTGAAAGGAGGTTTAATATTATTAGCTATGTTTTGTACTTCATAGACCCTCAGAAGGCTGCAGCTCAATTTGAAATATAGTATTGAACATATGCCATTGGAGAAATTCTAGGTTTGGGTTAAGGTGGGATAGGAATTTATAGAGTCCTCAAGAACTGAAAATACTTAGAGCGTTTACAGTAAAAGTGATATGTTCCTCTTTCCCGTCCACTGTGCTGTCTCCCCATTGCTCTGTCAGCTCGCCCAGAAAATGAAAGGACTATTACCCTTTCTGCTCTCCTTGGAGTTTCCAGTCCTTTATCTCTACTCAAGCCTTCACATCTACAAAGTCCAAAGACCAAGAGTGAGGCAAGGAGAAAGAAAGTTCCTTACAACCTTCTCTTGTGTTCTTGCACACCCATGCAGTGCTAGCTGCAATCCTGGCCCTCCGTGATTCATAAACTATCTAATTCTCTTCTTAAAACTCTCTCTTAAATCAAAGAATTTTGTTTCATTGCCTCGTGCTGCATGAAGGTCAAAGCCTAGTGATGCATACTTCACTGATTCTTTATAGCAGTGCCCTCTTCAAGATCGGTTTCATTTGCCAAGTGTCAATGGTTTCTACTCCCATCTTCATATAATTACAGAAAGGTGACATCAACAACCCCTCTTCAACTGCGTGAATGTCTGAAACTGTCTCTGGGTGTCTAGAGGTAATTAAGATTTGAGTTTGCTGTTCATGTAAAAGCTTGCTCTGTTTTTTCTTTTTTTCCTAAGAAACCTTATGTCTTGTGGCTTAGACTTTAGAGCTAGGCATGGAAAAAATCAGTGCATTAGAAATGTTTAATAGATCAGATACAATGAATTTGAGAATAAATGCTTCCATTTCTTTTTCACAAATTAGTTTATTCTCTAACAAAAGATAAATAAATAATCAAAACAACCAAGAATAGCTAATATTAGAAAGGAACTGAAATAAGTCTTTTAAAATAAGGAAAATCATATGGGCTAGTACCTCTACAGTACACTCAGGGGGAAAATGCAAGTAATTATAATATTATGTCTCTATTCAGAGGATAGGATTTTATAGATTTCACAATGCATGTAAAAAGCCACATGTTCCATTGTATTTACAATGCTCCACTTTTTATTGTATACAGTGAAAAAAAAAAATGACGCAAAATGGAAAGTTCTCCAGCGCAGTTTTATTTGACTTGGTCTGATTTGCACTTGTAAGGAACCAAAAATTTCACAGGAGGTAATTCCAAAAGTAAATATGTGGGTATTGTGCAAAATATGCTTGTACAAATGCTACAATTTTCATCTTAAAGAAGTGACATATCAAAATAAAAAGAACTGTAACGTGTAATACAAAGAAGAGACATCGTAATTTGAGCAGACTGACCACAAACACTCACGTTTGATCTTCTTGTATTAGGCAAATTCGAAGGCCACAGGTGAGCGTGTCATGGTTCACACATACTTTTCCAACACCTACAGTTCCAGCTATCTCAGTGAGCAGTACAGGTAATCTGATGGTCAGAACAGTAACATAACTGCCTAAATACAGATGGAGAGCATATTATATATATGGTCAGGTGCAGGCAGATCCTGCCCAAGGTCTTGTCAGGAAAAGCCTGTACGAAAAAGCTAGCAGTCCAGTGCTATGTCCAGCTAATACTTTTTTTTTCTTCCCTCAATAGCTCAAAGGACAATATTATAATAACTTGGATATGGACCTTTTGAGTCGCATACGGATGGCTGGTTTCTGCAGACATCTGTGCTAACATTTATGCTCAGGGCACAAACGCCATTAGGTGCTTTCCTATATGTGTTATAGATCACGAACCTTAATCTTCACTCAGCTTCTTGTTTCTATTGCCATGTATGTTACTATACCATTTTAAACCAGTTTGCTGTGAATTTTTTTCACCAACAGCAAACACTCTGAGGAAGAATGGGTTTGCAGACAGAAAAAGACCTTCACTGAAGTTAAGAAGGGGCAGCACTACTTGGGGAAGCTGTGGGCCTTCCTAGAACAAGGATATAATACTTCCCCTGCCCTTGGACTAATCTGGTCTTCCTGGAGGATATGGCAAACTTCCATTGATTTAAATGAGTCAGAACTAAAGTCTCAGGAAAAAAAAAAACCAACCTGCTTGTATTTACATTTTTGCCTGTGCTTATATTTCAAATAATATGCAAATCTAGGTACTATGCCATGACATATAATACATACTGTAATAAATATAATACATTATAAGGCATACTCTACATTACAATTACTTAAATTGATAATAATATGATACATAGGATATAATACAATAAAATAATACATATAAAAGATCATAATACATCACAATATATATTGGAACACACATGTAACACAATCTCAAAATATCTCTTTCCTTCAAGTCAATGTACAATCAGGGGTTGATTGGAGTGTAGGGTGAGAGCTAAAAGATTAGGATGTTTTTACTAAAATGTATTAAATTTTAGCAGCAGAAAAATAAAATATCATGGCCAAATATCAAGAAAGTGCCCCAATGTATCATTGGAGAAATGCAAAACAGGAAATGTCCCTTTTTCCCTGACTTGCTAATACCATCTGTCTGAATGTGTTTGGCAGGAGAACAGCCTCCGAAGGAAAGTGCTGGGACAATTAAGACTAGACTGGACAAAATCCAAAGAACAATTCTGTATTGAAAAAGTGATGGACCAGGACATTTAAAAAGCCTTTTCGTTCTCTGTCTATGTGCTATTTAGTGGTTTTGAATCTGATCTCTGGAGCTTAATATTTAATACTGAAATATTTTGAAAAGTGTCATAGATACAATATTGCCTTCGTATCTTACTGCTCAAAACAGGATAGCAAGGCTGCTAGCTCAGTGTGCTAATGCTTTTGCAGGATGTCATTCTCTCACTTTACATTTTGTAAGATCCCTGCCACTGAGTGGGGGGGAGGAGTAGCCCCACTAGCTCTACTTGTGCCTGTTTTTCAAGCCCAGCCTGGGTCAGGTAGAGGTTTTTGACCCCATGATGCTCCTGACTGACAACTGATGTTTCAGAAGCTTACAGGGGAGTAGAAACTTACAGAAGAAGAAGAGTGGGAGGAAGAGTAAGGAAATGAAGGATGTGGTGGCAGGGAGTTTAAGTGAAAAAGGCAACAAAAATTTGCATTATATGCCAAGTGGGCCATTGCATTGTATGTAGAGTGTCTCCAGTTTTCTCAGCTTACTGTCTTGACAGCTGTGAGAGAAGAAGAAGGAGCATGGCCAGTCAAGTGCGTTAGTTGATGTGCACATTCAGTCCCAGGAAGGATCTGCTTGCACACACAAGACTTGGCTCCAGACAGTACAGTCACTCCTCAATCATGTGTCATGTTTCTGTTAATCTTCCAAACAGCCAGTATCAAGATAACCAGCTTTCTTGCCCTCTAATGTTTTATACACAGGCTTCTTAAGCACACTGTACATACAGGAAAGAATAGCAGTGAAACTTAAAATTGCTGCAGCAAATATCTTTTCTTTCTGAAGGAGCAGGCAAATATTTTCCTAAATTTTGTGGGAATTAACTACAAGTGGTCACCAATCTTGACATTTTCTTGAAAAATGTGGTATGTTGAATACGCAGCAAGAATCTGTGCTGGAGGGTACCTTTGTTTATTTCTGTCTGCAAGAACTGGGCAGCACAGGGAAGGTCCCCCATCCACTTTCAACCATGGTTGTGTCATCAGGTCCAAGAGACTGGAACAGGAAATAAGAGGAGGGAAGGGACGGCTCTTAGACTAGTTGTTCCACAATTGATTGGTGCCAGTGATCAGCTCAGCAAGTACTCACTCATTTGCAGCAACCTACACACTTGGATAACCCCAGCAAACCTTCAGTACAATGCACAATCTTTTCTAAAGGTGTTAACTTACCAACTTGGAAACATTTTCTTTGGTGGTTTTTTCCCTCCTCTACACTATTTAAATCCCTTCACTAGTCACAGAAAATGCTGTCTCTGAAAAGTATGATTGATTCCTTCTTTATTTCCTGAAGATATTACTTATCTCCGTGACACACTTCCTTGAACAGTGAAATCATGTTTAAGAGGCGAGCAAGATTTAGTGGCTTTTGGGTACCTCACATGAATGTTGACCAAATTTCTGCAGTCAGTTGAGCAGATTTGCTACTGACTTCAGTGGGAGCTGGCCTAAGTAAAGGCAAAGCACTCCGGTAACTTCCACTGGCGGGGCAATCAAGCTGTTACTGAATCTGACATGAAAGACTCTGTTGGGAGTAGCCAGACAGAGCCCACATGTATCCTCATTCCAGGTAGCTCAGTAAACAACCCTCAGCTGGTAACAAATGCTCTTTGAGTCTGTTGAGGTGGCATTTTAAGACACCCTAGCCTGATGCTTCTTAAGATGTTTTCTCTTAATCAAAAGTACCTACCGGTTCTAGCAATGGGGGTTTCTGGAATAGGAGCCTGTTCTGTTTTCACAGTGAAAACAAATGTACAATAACATGGTGAGCTGCTTACATCCTGGGTGAATGCTGAGAACACCACAATGAGATTTAAGGATCCAGTACCAAGCGAAGAAGGCTTAATTGAAAATGAGTCTGGAGGATGTCTTGACCCAAGCAACATAAAGAGAAAACTGACATTAAAAGGTGCTAAGAGGATAAATGTCCATGGTGATCATTACTGGTGAATACAGCCATCCTAATTTCATTGCATTCTGAATTACTTTCAGAGTATTGCATTTCTCTTATTTGTCTTCTCTTCCTGCTGCTTTCATCTTTTTGATGTATTTATGATTGGCAAAGGAGGAGGAGGGTTGAGAATAGCTCATGCTGAGCAGCAGAAAATATCTGGGAGGGAAAAAGACTTTTCAGATCTGAAGCTGTCCAGATGCTTTCAGTGCAGTATTTACCACGGCTCCCTTTTCCCTTGAGAATGCTAGAAAACTACAGCAGTGCAGGAGTTGTGGTCCTTTTTCGAATCACTTGGGAATATCTCTTTTGTCTCTAGATGCTTCAGTTTTCACTCTGATAGTTTAATGCATATGATAGTCCACAGCTCAAAACTCTAAGATGAAAATATTTTTTTCCAGGTAAACACTTACCAGGCATTGGTGATTCTTATTTTATATTAGAGGAAGAATAAGATATTCAAAAGAGATGGGCAAAATTCTACACATCAGTGATTTTGACATTTCATTTTCCCGACACTTTTGGGTTAGTGGTACTTCTGACCTCTGAGCGCTACTGCCCGATCTAATTTCTTCTGAAGAATAACTGGTAATAGCAGAGGCCTAATAGGAAACACAAAAAACCCCAAAACCAAAAAGTAAAAAAAAAACCCCTTTGACATCCAACTGCTGAACAATAGATTGAGCTAATCATTTAAAGAGACTAATTTTAAAGAAGCTACATATTAAGGAGAAATAGAAAGGTTCATTATGTGTCAGTAAGGAATATTAAGCACCTGTGACCCCGGAGAAGAAAAAGAGAGACTGTATTTGATATCTGAGTGAAAACCCTTGGATTAAAAACAATTACGGCATTAATGTAAAAGGATTCAGCATTTTTTAATTTAATTGACCTTTGAAGCCCTATGAATCTCTTTTACTTTTTTTTTTTAAGATTGCAAAGCATCTGTAAGAGCCCATTTGGGAACATGACAATTTAGAAAATGGAAAATGCGTTCCTTAGCCTGAGTTTAGTGCAGTTGCAGCCTCCCATTATTACCCATGAGATAACCCTCCAGTGCTCCTGTTCTAATGCTTCCCAAACTCAGACAGTTACATCTCTAGATATGTCTAGGAACCCTGGGTGTTTGTGCATCATTATGCTGTCTGCTTCACTCCTTCCCACTCCCAAATTGGATTAGGTCCATCATCCTTAAAGGCAAGGGACAGAAGGTGAATCATCCATTGTACTAACTTTGAGAAAACTATTAAGTGCTGTGGAGTTTCAGAAGCTGCTTTTAATCTATCCAGCAGATCATCCTCAGATGCAGCCTGATGTAATGGTTCCCATGGACAGTAAGTGCGCTAATGAAACCGTAGATAATGAATAATAAAATCCTAGTAGGATATTACAGTAATGGAGGGTTTGGACAGGGGGTGTCAATCCTGTTGACATGATACAAATGTGGCAAAGCCTAAGGTGAGATTCAAGTCCTTGATGCCTTCTCTGGAAGTTTCTTAGTGCACTTTAATGTTAATGCATAACTTAGTACCATTTGGTCATCAGAAGGGCTGAGTTCAATTTCTTATGTGAGACTTACTGAGAACAAAAAAAAAGCATTTTCAGCTCAAGTCATTATCTCAAGATTTGGGCAAAGTTTATCCTCTAGAAAGTAGTCTGTCTGTGACTTGAAAATGAACAAAACCTAATCATAGTGGAAAGGCACTGCAATGTCAAAAGGGCAAATTATTACTTAAGAAATACCATGAGGGACTCCTATTGTTGAGGGATCCCAGCAGCAGTCAAGGACTCATTTGTCTTCTTTTGTTGATGAGTATCTGCTGAAGTGGCCAAGCAGCCTCCACTTGTTCACCTTGAGCGTTCTTATTCAGAGACTTGTAATTATGCAGATTTCATTCAGCCTAATTACAAATAGAAGTTCCTGATGTCTTTATCAATGTTTTCTTTTAGTCCACCACCCATACTATTTTTTTTCTTACCCATCTTTCCCCTTGACTCTTTCTTTCAAGGTGCTAGCTTCTCCTGACACAGAGCCACTGCATGGTAAACAGGATGGTACAGGAGAGACAACTAAGCTAGCTTTACATGAGCCTACTTGAATGTTTAGGGAACCATAGTATAATCCACTGCATAAAGCACATGCACTGCCATCCCTCTTTCACAATCCTTCTTGCTAGAGATGTTTTTTCATCAATTAAATCGCCAATCAATTTAGTTAGGTTTGAACCACCTTCCCATGTGTTTCTTTCTAGACACCGAACTCATATCATCTGGCCATCTACAATGGGTCAAATTTTGTCTTTGACAGTGTTTCTGTTTTGTGGAAATACTCTGTAGGGCTTAGTGAAAAGTTAGCCTTAGCAGCAATACCTGGTGGCACGGGGTGTAGTGGTTGTGAAATTATAGTGTTGTGAAGAATTAAGGCTTACTGGGCATCCACAGGTCTGTGAGTGACTTTGGATAGCCTGTGAGGACATCTAGGGGAACAGTCAAAGAACTGATGCCTGTTTTTGGACTAAAAAGCTTGTCTGGAAGATTCTGTTACACAGCTAGTACAAGCTAGAAACTGTTAATGAGACGTTGATTGACTGTTGACTCTTACGTAGTTTCTACTCTGAGGAGTGAAGGTGTTAAAGCTTTTTACACAGAAAGAGAAAAAAATTGCCACTCATTCTTTAAACTTTTCAGTGACCAAGAGGATAAAGAATTGACAAATACATATGTGCTACCAGGAAGAGGAAGCAAAGTGGTTGCTCCATCATGTCTTATTTTAAGCTTACTATAGTGTTGTATGCATGACGGCAGTATGTCAATATTTAGAAAATGTTGCTATGAATAAATGCAGTACATTAAACTGCAGCAGGGTCTCCTAGAGGAATTGCTGAAAACATTGCATCTTGAGACCACAGTTTGCAAACCACACTAGACATAACCCTCCATAATATATTAAAAAGACAAACACAATAATGGGTGAGAAGAAAGTATGGTTCAGTGAGGTCTTTAGCTTAATTTCTAAGCAATAAAAATTAGAACCTTGTTCTAATGTAAGAGCAAAAAGCATAAGAATGGGATCAGATTGTGAGAAACTATTTCCTCCCTTAAAAAAAAAAAAAAATTAAAAAAAAAAAGAACAAAAAAAAAAGAACTAATTTCCTTCCTGGAAAATGATAAATTGTTTCAGTACACTTGATATGAATAATTCACAAATAACCTTATTCACATAACTGAGAGGATTTATATTGTGCAGTCCTATTCATAGAAGCAATGGATCCTATTTAGCCAAAAGTAATTAGCTAAGGGTGTTTTCGAAGTCTATATCAGTGCCAAAGAATAAATCTGAATCACTTGAATCTTGATGTAGTTCCTTACATTCAGGAAATTTATCTCCTCTTTGTTTGAAGCTGATCCCTCTGTTACATTGCAGTGGTCAAAGGTAATGATTTTTTTTTCCCAAGAAAGAAATAAGAAAATATTTAACAATTCTAGAAATTCTCACAGCTATTTTCTATATCTGATGAATATAAATGTTTTTTGTAAGACTGAAATCTCTGATGATTGACTGTATTCCAAAACAAGATATTTTAGATCCTCTAGGAGAGCTTTTGCTTGCATCCACGTAACAGAAAATAGATTTTAGCAGGATATCTTAGGAACTCAAAGACAATGCATAAATATTTTGGTATCTTAAAACCCTATGGAACAACTGCTCCAAAGGAAACTTATGTTATTTGTGAGTCTCACTGTTCCTTCTCTTTCCACATCTTTGGGATCATACATAATATATTTTCAGGAAAAAAAAAAAAACAAACCAAACCAACCAACAAAACTGCCTAGAAACTTGGAAATGAAAGAAATGAGCCCTAAAAGTTTGCGAAAGTAAAAATGCTAGTGATATGCTGACTTCACAACAGGCTTATGGGAAAAGTAATGAAGAATTTTACGTTTGTGTTAAATTGTACAACATTTGAATGTTGTTTTACAGTTTTAACATTAATTGTCTAAGGAATTATGCTGTCACACTTAATAATTCAAATAAACTCAGTGGATAAAACAAAAAAAGTGTTATATCAACGAAAAGAGCTAAATTGTCTATACATAGATATGTGAATAGTTCATTTTAGATAAGGTTATGAACTTCTGTGTTGGTGGAACTGATTTTACTTACTATAAACACTATATCTAAAAGAAACAAAAATTATCTGAATTGTCAGAGAAAGAAACATTTATTTTTTCACATTTTGTATGGGTGGGTGAAACTCCACACATCTTCTAGCCGTTTTCTGCTGTGTGAATTGAGTGTCTCCATGATTCAGACGACTTACATAACTTTTTAAAAACTGCAGCAATGAAATTATTCATAATGACAAAGAAGGGAACTGACCCAGTTTACCTGAAATGAGATTCCCCTCCTTCCCCCCAGCAATAGCTGACACCAGCAAGTTTCACTTAAACTGGGATTAAAGCAGTTTTTAAAAACAGAAGAACAAACTTCTAGAAATAACTGTTGCAAATGGGAAACAGGCATTTGTAGGCAAATGACAAGCTTGCTTTTTTAAAGCTGATGTTCTGAAGCTGATGGCACTCTTTGGTTATTTATATCCAAATGCCTCCACTCTTTAATAGTGTCCATTTATATTTCAAGTGGCCTAGATACAGAACGCTGATGTTACATGGCTATTCCACATGCGTCGTAATTGAATTACCAGAACAAAATACAGGCAGGAGTTGTGACTTCTGATGCTATATATTTACTGCAGCCTAATAAGGTCAATGGAGATTACTTGTGAAATCAGGACCTGTTCCATTTAAGGAGGAATATACTCCAGATGACAAGAATGAAGAACTGTCCCGTATCCCTTCTCAAATATGTGATTTTTTTTACACTCGTGCGCTCCTGATTTTAGGCAAATGGAAGAAAATCAAAGACATCTTATCCAGCACGACACTGGATGGTGCTGGCTTGGGAGCACAGGAGTCGGAAATGGCAATTGCCCAGTCTCTCTTGCTTACTTAGAGGTTGTAAGAGCTCACTGGGAAACAGTTCAGCATTTTGGGAAGAAATGTTTTGCTCTTTCGCCTCACATTGGAAAAAACATCTTTGGAAATCCTTTGTATTGGCTGTGGGGAGGAAGGACCTCGGAGCCTGTGATGTGGTTAGTCCGTGGTTAAAATATCCACTCATATCAAGGAAGTTGTTGGACTGGGACAGAGAATCAAGGTTTCCTTCAACTGAAGAGGGCCTAATAATCAGCATGTTGGATGCTACAAAGTAGGTTTTCTCTCACTGGGAATTTTATGTTGAACAGAAAAAAAAACTTTTCTGATTAAAATTCAGTTGACACATTTCGTCATGAAGTGCTTTGGTTAAGATAGAGTAGCATATTCTAAGGAGAACAATTTCATTAAAGAGGTTGAACCAGATCTCTGCATCTCTGACAATAATCAGAGCTGTAATCTTGCAACCTTTACAAAAATAGCTCCACAACAGGCAGATGTGGGATCATCTGTTTCCTCCATTCCCTGCTGTGTCCTCCTTCTAAAAAGTAACAGTTTGGGACATAATACAGTAATCCCTCACTGCAAGTCCTACATTCAGGGCATTATTAAATTTAAATGACTTCCAGCTTTTGAATTTGTGTCTACAATCTAGAAAATACAAGGAGTGCTTTCATGACCTCTACTCTCCTAGAAATACTATCGCTAAGGTAGCTCCAAGGAGAATATCTGGTGTATACACAGTTTCTCCAGATAGCCGCCTTTCTGTGCCCAGTCTGATCTCCCAGTATACAGTATTCTCTTTTACTCCCACAGATTTTACTCAGTTTGTTTTCCTGTTATTTCAACTCAGAAATACATGTTTTCTTAAGTAACATAAATTGCTTTAATGATCATCTTGTTTGAGAACAAATATCAGCCTATGACTTACTCAGAGGTAACTGAGTTGTAGATTTACTTTATTTAATTCTTTTTTAATTAGGGTGGTAGGAGGTTGTTTCACTGGCAGATACAATCTGTAACTTTTCTTTCTACACTGATTATCTTGATGGCCATACGCATAGCTTTAATATGTGCATGGTATATATATATATATATCCATTCTGATAAATGAATAGGCATTACCTTATAGCGGTCTTCCAGTAAGTAAAGGGGCCTTACAGGAAAGACAGATGAGAAACTCTTCAGTAGGGGCTGCTGTCATAGGACAAAGGGTAATGGTTTTGAAATAGAGGGAGATAGATTTAGATTAGATATTAGGAAAAAAAATTCTACAGTGAGGGCAGTAGAACACTGGAACAGGTTGCCCACCCAACAGATGGTTGATATCTCATCCTGGGAAACATTCAAGGCCAGGTTGGATGGAGCTTTGAGCAACCTGATCTGCTTGAAGATGTCCCTGCTTCTTGCAGGAGGGTTGGACTAGATGGCCTCTAAAGGTCCCTTCTGACCCAAACCATTCTATGATTCTATGATTACAGCCTGAAACAGGGCATCTCATGATCTGAACAACATTTTGACAGCAAATAGGGCAAAACAAAATAACTTGATGGATAATTTCATATTAAAAAAAATTCTTTTTGGTCAATGTCACATTTTTAATTTTAGTAAAATTTCTACCAGCTACCAAGCAAGATATATAAAAAGATAGTAACACATATTTATACTCTCCTCTGTATGAAGCTTTGTGAAAGCTTCACAGAGAGTGATCACATGGCAACTTCTTGGGTATAAAAGGTTGCACAGAAGTTGAGTTTATAAGGGCTAAGAGGTAAGACCATATTTCTGTAGCTTGTAAGTGCAGGTGACACGCCTCTCAACTGGCAGGTCTGGGAGTCCCCAAGCTCTGTAATGAATAATGTGTGACATGAATTTCCACTAAGAAACAGCGGAAAAGTGCTGAGACCACAACATGATGGAGTCTTCTGCTGGTGCAGCTCACCCTCAAGCTAACCTTGGGGAAATGCTCTGAAATGGTAGCTGAATAACAAGGAAGTCAGTTCTTTGTATGTCAGTGGTGTTTCAGACACTGACTTAGCAACATTTGGAGTTGTTTCTTTGCTCAAACTTTTATATTCTGCTGAGAGAGAACTACTAAGGAAAACAGCACCTTCAAACAGCTATTGTCCTTTTTCAGCTTTATTTTTCTAAGGAGAAAGCAATTGCTACTTTTCCATGAACCCCAGACTCTAAAAACATCACTCTGTCATAATTACCTAGAAAAAAATTGACTTGTTCACACAAACTGCTGGATCATTGTTGTCAAAGGACTCAAAAATCAGTTCTCAATTTCCCAAGAGGTGAAAAAAATAGCATGATAGAAAAAAATATAGGATGAACCTCAGGGTCTTTCAGAATATTTTGCATTTACCTCCCTCTAATTTAAACCCATTACCCCTTGTCCTATCACAACAGGCCCTACTGAACAGCCTCTCCCCATCTTTCTTGTAGGCCCCCTTGAGGTACTGGAAGACCACTATCAGGTCTCCCTGGAGCCTCCTCTTCTCCAGGCTGAACAGCCCCAACTCTCTCAGCTTTTGCTAATTTTTCCTAATATCTAATCTGAATCACACTCCTTCTGTTTTAAACCTCTTGTCCTATTGAGACAGGCCCTGCTAAAGAGTTTCTCCCTGTCTTTCCTGTAGGCCTCCTTCAGGTAGTGGAAGGCCGCTGTAAGGTCTCCCCTGAGCCTCCTCTTTTCCAGGCTTTCCCTGACTCTCTGAGCCTGTCCTCATAGGAGAGATGCTCCAGCTCTCTTATCATCTTCGTGGCCCTCCTCTGGACCTTCTCCAACTGATCCATGTCCTTCTTATGTTAGGGGCTCCAGAACTGGACACAGTACTCCAGGTGGGGTCTCGCCAGGGCAGAGTAGAGGGGCAGAATCACCTTCCTCGACCTGCTGGCCACACTCCTCTTGATGCGGCCCAGGATGCGGTTGGCCTTCTGGGCTGCAAGGGCACATTGCCGGCTCATGTTGAGCTTCTCATCCACCAGCACTCCCAAGTCCCTCTCCTCAGGGCTGCTGTCCATCCATTCTCCGCTCAGCCAATATTTCTGCCTGGGATTGCCATGACCCAGGTGTAGGACCTTGCACTTGGCCTGGTTGAACTTCATAAGGTTGGCACGGGCCCACCTTTTCAGCCTGTCCAGGTCCCTCTGGATGGCATCCCTCCCTTCCAGGGTGTCAATGGCACCACACAGCTTGGTGTCATCGGCGAACTTGCTGAGGGTGCACTCTATCCCACTGTCCATGTCACCGACAAAGATGTTGAACAGGGCCGGGCCCAACACGGACCCCTGGGGGAGACCACTCATGACTGGTCTCCACTTGGACATCGAGCTGTTGACCACCACTCTCTAAGTGCAGCCATCCAGCCAACTCCTTATCCACCGAGTGGTCCATCCATCAAACCCATGCCTCCCTAGTTTAGAGAGAAGGATGTCGTGTGGGACAGTGTCAAAAGCTTTGCACAAGTCCAGGTAGATGATGTCCGTTGCTCGTCCCTTGTCCACCAATGCTGTCACCCCATCATAGAAGACCACCAAATTGGTCAGGCACTATCTGCCCCTGGTGAAGCCATGTTGGCTGTCTCCAACCACCTCCTTGCTCTCCATGTGCCTTAGCATGGTTTTCAGGAGAATCTGCTCCATGACCTTGCCAGGCACGGAGGTGAGGCTGACCAGCCTGTAGTTACCCAGGTCCTCCTTGTTTCCCTTTTTAAAAATGGGGGTTATGTTCCCTCTCTTCCAGTCGTCGGGGACGTCACCAGACTGCCATGACTTCTCAAATATAATAGCCAGTGGCTTGGCAACTTCATCTGCCAGTTCCCTTAGGACCCATGGATGGATCTCATCAGGTCCCCTGGACTTGTGCACCTTCAAGTTCCTCAGATGTTCCCGAACCTGCTCTTCTTGTTCCATATTTCTTACATGTTTAGGATGCCTATAAGGAAACTTTTTTTTTCAGAGAAACATAAGATCAGGTTCATACATTTATCAAGGGATTGTTGAAGTTGACTCAAAGAGTGCAGGAGGAGTTGAATACAGGTGTTGATAGTTTATCTTGCTGTATTCCTATCCAAAGTGCAAGTATGATTCCTTAGGCATCTACTGTTATTCCAGTTCATTCAAGCTTGGAAATCTAACAAGGGAATAGATTATGCATTAAAAGGGCTGATAGACATAAACTCCCTTGCAAAAATTAAGGTAGGCAGATAAGGATTCTGCGTCCCAACTTTTCTTTGTCTCTCTCATTTTTAAGAAGGTCAGTTTCATTTAAAGGATTTGTATGCAGACAAAAGTGTGGGAAATTGGTGTAAGAACATATTTTAAGAAATTTGTAAACCCAAGAAAATCTAACTTCCAAGTTTAAGCTGTTCTATGGACTGTGAACTTTTCTGAAAGCATCTGACTAATATTTTTTTTTTACTTTATATATATTGCATCAGGATTTGTTTGCATTGTGACTCCTTCTCTCCCAGGGAAAAACCTGTGCTTTTTATGTTCATATGCACACTTTGTTCACTTTTGCTTATGCAGTGGACTACTGACAGGATAATCCTTTGACGACTAGGTAGCACGCCAGGCTTTCTCCATCTCTTCTGCCTCTAAGAGCCCGTGTAAATAAATTGAGATGATTTACATGACCTGTATTTACGGACACCATTGCGACTCAAGAAATAAAGAAGAGGTCAGGCAATTGCAACGCCTCCCTTCACCTTCTCAAATCGTTTGCCCACACTTTTGTTCATCTTCCCCATCTCCCTCACCCCTGTGACACATCTCTGTCTCGTTGCTTGGTAACCTCCCAGCACTGCTGCGCACGCCAGCATCAACTGCTCCTTGCTCCCCCTTCCACTTGCTTAAAACACCGAGAGACAGTCTAAAATCGGTTTAGATTTTCTTCTCTTCTGACAGACAAATCAAATTCAGGGTAAATGTTGAAAGCTCTGTTAGAGGGTAAATTCTCAATTAAGAAAAAGAACCGGAGGAAGATACACATTTAGAAACAGTTGATTAACAAGATGGGACTTCTATATGTCAATTATTTCAGATAGTCGATGAAAACCCAGCTACTGTCAAAAAAAAAAAAAAAAAAATAAAATAAGGATGGAGAGAGAAAGAAGTTGTTTATTACTTACACGACACGAGTGGCTAAAGATCCAGCTGGATATGAAGCCCTAATAAGTCAGCTATTACACAACAAAAATAAAGCAAATCTTGTCCCTGAGAGGCAACAGTCCAAAAAGGTTATCTCAATGTTTTAAGCGTGAGGATGCCATCTTGCCACAAAACACTATATCTCTCCTTCCTTTTTTTCAAAATAAATTGGCAGATTCTGATGCATTTTATGCTTGCTGTTAGTATTAATATTATTTTAGAAAATTATAGATGAGACTATTTCTTTAGAGGACAGCTTTTAAATAAAATATTTAACAGGAAAATGGCAGGATTGAGACACCTGTGGGTGCAAGTGGGATTTTAAGTCTCTGAAGAACTTGAGTGTTGAAAGTGGACATTTTAACAGAGCAGGGTGCTTGTAGATATCACTCAGATCCAGGCTGGAAGGGAATCATAGTTTTGGACTGAGTTGTGTCCTGCAGTGGCATTGTTGAAGCTGACTGCAACCATCTACATCCAGCACAGGGCAGCCCCAACGTCTTCCTACACAGGTCGCCTCTGCCAGCGTCTGGGCATGGACACTGGAGACACTGACCTGCAGGAGGGTCAATACCTAAAGGCAGAGGAGGTTACACAAGGATGTTTCACATAGCGTTAGACACCTGTATCTCAGCGGGTAAATTGTGCCTCTAGCATTGGGTCTGTTTTCAGAATAAGACAACTGAATTTTGGCACCGCTGTACATAATTCTGCATACTCCATCTAGAACTGTATGCTCTCGTTATAGTCAATAGACACTTCGTAAAAATCGAGCCCATCTTTCAGCTGACTAGACAGTAGGTACCTATTTTAGGTGAGTTGAATTGCAGTCTCTGCTCTGTTGGCTATATTGACCTCAGGTTTGATTCAGTAGCCCAGGTGTGTGCCCAGGAACGTCTCACAAGCTTTAAGCTATCCTCTCTTACCTCCACCTGTGTCTTCAAAAAGGTCTGGTTCTCTCGCACTTGATTTGTTACAATTGCCAACCACATGGAGTTGCCATGAATAATCTAAACATTTTTAGATAGCACCATATATGTATGTTTGAATCTAGATTGCCATGATGTCTAATGGGAGCTTGGACATCTAGTAGAAATGTAGGCATTGCATACAGAAGCCTAAATTCAGCTGAATCCACCTGGAAAAGAATTGCACTCTCACTTTTCATCTGTTTCTTAGGGATTTTTTCCCTGGTTTCATAAATTGCATTTGTACAGTGACATTGTAGGGACACTTGAAAACTTAGAGTCCAGCTTAGACAGCAAGAAAATAACCTGCAGGACTTCTGCAGCATAAATTTAATAAATTTCAGTAGTAACTTAGTAGTGAAGGAAGGATAGAATGATTGATGTTCCAGTAACGATAATGAAATCTCTGTAGTGAGATGGATCTGTGTGTGTATGTGTATATATATATATGTACACAGACATAAAATATACCTTCTTTTAACTTCAAACCAAACCCAAAATCTACATTAATTTCATATTCAACAGATCTCACAGTTTCCTCCCACCAAGTCCATGTTGCTACTCAGCCATCTCAAAAGTAAGATATAGAGAAGCTGATGAGAGCTCTGAGGGCGTGTCAGTGGTTGAAAGACCAAGTCATTTGTATTCACTTGCTTGGTCAGGAAGGAGTTGTACCTTCATTGCTATCATAATTTTCTTACACTTCTTAGATTGTTTTTGAGATAATTTATGCTTTTCCCCCCCCGTCTTCTCTCTTTCTTTATTTTGTGAAAAACACACATGCAAACACAGAAGGTGGACAAGACTTCTATTTTTTCTAAAATAGTAGTAAAAAACACAAGGGAGAGGGGAAAGAAAAAGGACAAACAATATTCTTTTTGTAGTCTTTTGATTAAAAGTGTTGACAGTAACTTCACCTGAGGAAAGCTGTATTTTACAGAGCACCTGTCTAAACACCATATGTTTATAGGCTTTCTCCTTCTAAGTTTCTATACTTTTCCAAAAAAGAAGCTTTGATTGTTTCAAACTGTTCCTGTATCTCATGACACTAATTCTAGGTGGCACCATGTGAATGTCATTAAAGGTGAGGAAGGACCAAAAGATGCAAGAGTATAAAAACAATTCCCTTTCTTTCAGAGAAATGAAGTGATTCATATCTCATCAATTATTCCTCTGTGGGATTTTTGGCCTGAGTAGAAAAGACCTTTTTTTTTGGAACATATGGGTTAGTCAAACTTGCAATAGGAAGAAAGCACATGTCTCACTAATTAAGTTTCAATTGCTCGTTTATATCAATAAAAAAAAATACTGTAAACAATGCAGTTGATTTTTTTTTTTTTCAGCAATGCACCAGAATAGCTGTAGATGTCTGCATGAATATACAACAGAATCTGTCTGATACATCTCATTTAAGCTTTTATGATTTTGCAAGGAACAATGCAAGTCTTATTAGATTCTTCTGCATTAACTTAATGGGGAAAAACAAGATCCCAGCATGTTCCTTCCCCAGCAAAATCTGATGTGTAAAGATAAATTCACTGACTGCAGATCGCAATGGGGTAAGAAAAAATCACGGCATACATCACCCTTCCAAATTTCCTGCCATATTTAACAAGTTCCATACTGACAAAAACAAGCATTAATATGGGCTGACAATCTGACGGGAAAGAAATTGTATAGCTGCAGATGACATCATGAGTATCTTTGTTCTCTGCAACTCTAACAACATTTTTCATCTGAAATCTTTTCCTATTTTCTGTGTAACAAAATGTATTCTACTTAACCAAACTAACTCTACAATAAAACTAAATATTTCTTTTATTCTAACGGCAGTAAAATGGCATAAATTAATTAATTGTGGTTTAAAAGACTAGACTTGTTGCTGCTAAACTCAGTGGAAAAAAATCCCCAAAGATGTAAAAAGCAGCTGTACTGGTTCAGAAAACTACCCATTTAGTCTTCCATTTTGTTTTCAACCACAGCTGAAAATGGATGCACAGGAGAAAATATGAGCAGAGCGAGAAATTGTGGTGCTTCCATCCTAAGCCTTTATTTAGCCTATTCAGTAATCACTAATGGATCCTTTCTCTATTTGTCCGATGTCCCTTTAAACCAGTGAAAGAAGGAGGGGGAGGAGTAATGCGGCTCCTGGCCAAGATTCCCCTGCAGCCCGTGGTGCAGCCCATGGTGGAGCAGGCTGTCCCCCTGCAGCCCATGGAGGCCCACGGAGGAGCAGAGATCCACTTGGAGCCTGTGGAGGACCCCGTGCCGGAGCAGGCAGATGCCTGAAGGAGGCTGTGGCCCATGGAGGGCCCACTGGGGCAGCTGTTCTGGAGGAACTGCACCCTGTGGAAAAAATGACCCACACCAGAGCAGTTAATGAAGGACTGTGGCCCGTGGGAGGGACTCCACGCTGAAACAGGGGAGGAATGTGAGGAGTTCTTCCCACTGAGGAGGAAGGAGTGGCAGAAAGTGACAAGTGATGAACTGACCATAACCCCCATTCCCTCTTCCCCCTGTGCCACTCGGAGCGGAGGAAGGAAGTAGAGATAATTGAACGTAATGTTAATCACTCAAGACTATGCCAGGCAAGGATTGTCCCCCTCTCGGAAAATTAATGATTGTGGTGAGAATTTAATAGGGTAGGATGTTGGTTTGCTTTTATCTAAATAATATCTATAATCACAAGTATAAGGGTAGCCAGCCTATGCAATATACTTCGTAGCTTTTTGGAGGTGTTTTTCACTGTTGTTGACTCTATGTCAAACTGATAACCCTACCATGGGATAACCCATCCAGTCTTTTCTTCATGCAAATTTACTACCTTCAGTCTGTTTTCTCTTTCTGAGGGGTTCCAAAATTCCAACAAGCTAATTTGACAATTTCCCAATCATCCTTGAATCTGCCAGAGCTCGTGATTCCCAGATGCACTCAGATTAAGAATGTGCTGATGAAAGTATCCAAATTCCTAGGCGTCATGTTTCAATAGTAAATAAGCATAGACATTTTTTTTCTCCCATGAATGAAGAGAGTATTAAGCTAAGAAAATGGATATTATCTCCCTTGTCCGTTTTTCTCTTTCTTTTTACTTTCTTGAAATCATGCACTGAATTTTACAAGCCTGCAATTTTGATGCAGGCTGCAAGTTTAAGATATCCTTCAAGTATTTGCTATGGTCTTCTGTACTAGCAAATACATGAAACCGCTCTATGTCCTTTTAAATCACTTATCTCAGAATGTTAATATTTCCTTAATAATATCTTCTGCAGTGAATAAAAGACTTGTGAGCTTGTTATAACTTATTGTTGCTTTAATTTGTATTTTTTTTCTCCTTCTGTAACGTGTACTCCATAGTTGCTGTATGATTGCCTCTTTATATATCTGCACATAAGAAAACAATGGAAAATGAGAAGAGCAAAAGAGTTTTAAGGTCTGAGATACCCGATTTGCTATACAAAAAGGTACATTTCATAGAGATAGAAAGTTGTATTATAGAGCGCAATAATATCATACTGACATATGATCTACTACCTATTGGGTTGAACTCATAGTGGTGGAGTACTGATTTTCTGGTATAATTCTTGGGCAAAAATAAGTAAATGAGCACTTTTACCCATTTATTAGAAGAAAGAACATAATACCATTAAAGTTAAGCCTATTCCTAGGAAATAAATGTGAATATCCTGGAAAGTTATTTTCTTTGTTTCTTAGTAAAAAAAAAAAAAATAAAATTTCATTTTCCTGATCCTCTTTCCTGTGACCACCACCATGGCATTGTGCTAAATGCTATTCATCACAAAATCTATCTCCTTTCTCTTCCTGAAAAAGCAGTTTTGAGCTTTTCTAGGTGCTGCAGGTGTTACATCGTACACTGTGATCACCCTAAGGGAGAGCAACGTTTGCCAACAGTTGTCGCAAGACAGTAGCTAAAATGCTGAAATCTTTTTCTATATTTGGAGGAGGAAATTGGATATTTCCAGTGAAGTAAGGGTAATGCAGACTTTTTAATGTGACTGCAGCGTTAACAATAACAGGATTCTAAAAATGGGCTTTATATCCGCAGAACTAAAACCTCACCTGACATTAGTCAGCAGAACTTCATTGCCTCTGGAGTAATAACATACACTGGATAAGAATTTAATTCATAGATCTATTTTTTTTTTCCCTTTAATTAGACTTTTCTCTCTTTTAATCTTTCAACTTCTCCTTCCTTCCCATCTACTCTGCTTCCCCTATATGAAAGAACAGAAGCTTGAATATTCTAGCCACATTTCCAGCGTTCAGCTGGTTTTAAAGTTAAGAAAAACGTGTTCAGCCAGCCTTATTTCCAGACACCATTCCCCTCCTCCCGACCAAAGCAATGTCTTTCTATTTCAACAACTCATTCCAGACTACAAAACCAGACGGATTGCTCTCTACCATGAGTGAAAGTATTCTTGATGGGAAAGTAGCAATCATTGAATACATCATATACAATGACACTAGAGAGGGAACTGTTTTTCATTCTGCCCAGTGAAGCGTGTTGGAACACCTGTTTCCTATCTTGAAAATGTTTACGATAGCTGCCATAGAAGGTAGTGCTGAAACAGCATCATTGAGTCAAGTTATCCTGCATGGCCACCTGTTGAAAAAAAAAGTTGCCAAAGTATTTCTAGACCTCAGCTGTTCCCAGGGATGTTACACCTCTCTCTGCCTATGGGGAAATTTTCTTATCAATGAAAAAGTCTGCTATTTCAGGGAAAGGAAAGCATAAAGGGAAAGATTCAAGCTTATCAAAGCTTTCTGTACAGCAAGGAGTATCCTTTGCTGGGTAAGGTTCACAGAAAATACCAGAAGTGAATCTGAGTACTGGTGTATTTGAAGGGAATAATGTGAGCTCCATTCCTTGCAGGTGGAAATCGTATACTTTGAGTCTGAGCTACAGTCAAAAATAGGTTGCAGGAAGCTTTCTCAATACAGCTTTGAGCATCTTGGATTTTATTGTCTATGTTAACTAACTTCATTATCTAGCTCAAATGTGACGTGTGTATTTAATCAAATGAATCCTCCTCCCCATACTGACTGAATGAGAAGCACATTGTATGTAGAGTGTACAAGAAAGATTCACTTGTTATTAAAATGAAATTAGTTTGTCACCTCTGCCACTTTATGTATTTTCCTCCCAAATAGATGAAAAAGAAAGATTGGTGATACTTGGCCTTGGAGAATTCCACTAGCTCCAGTGTTGACATGAAAGCTGCGCAAATTACTGTATTTTGGTCCATTGAATGAGCTGGAATACAAGAGAAGAAAAAATTCGTTTGATTTAAAACTACATTATTGAGCTTTTCTTATGAAAATTTGAACTCCTTTGCACTGGATTGAAACTCGTACCACAACACAAATCAATTTGTTGTTTAATTTGTTTGTCCGTTGTTTTTATTAAAGTTTATCTTATTGTAGTGAAATATTTTGAATATTTTTCATTATTTCTGAGCTAATGTACTGCTACATTTGCAGCTTTCTGCAACTGGTTTTATGAAAAAAAATTCAAAGCTAGTTAACTGCAGGAGTTCACTACACAGTTTTTTCTTGAGATCATTATATACAAAGAGAGTAAATCAACTAAGTACTTTCTTTAGATAGAGAATATACACTATCTTAAATAGTGATCTCTGGGCTTTCAGACATAGGAGTGTTTATTTTTATATTGAAAATAGCTACTTCTGTTCTAAATTTTGTGGAAAAATTTGATTTGTGATCCCAGGCTTCAATTACTTATGGCAGGTGTTAATATTGTGTGGAGACCACTGTATAAAGACAGAAATCAGTTGTTTAGAAAGATCAGTTGCACAGCTGGGTATACTTAGAACTTTTCTGACAAATTTTCAAAATGTTTTGATAGTGTTTATTGTACTGTAAGAAAATAAAAATTAGACAGCTGTCACAAGCTACTGCTAGAAACTCAAAACAAAGATAGACTATTAAGAAGTATATTTTTTTGTCTCCAAATTCAATAAACTAGTACTTCTCCTAGAAGTAATGTGCATGCCTTGTCAAAGAAAACAATAAATCAGAATTAGTCACAGCCTGACTGTGATTATTTTTCCACTTTTGATTATTTCTCATCATGTGATTCTTTCCCAACCCTTCTCTGGAGATCTCACAGCATAAATAGGCCAAAATAAAAGTATCTTCCTCTTATTTTACAGATTGAGCCCATTTTACAGATGAGGAACTGAATCTCATATGCATTACTCAGTGTGAGGCAAAAAATACATTGACAGGTTTAAAGAATGCTAAACCTGTGCCTTAATTACAAGTCAAAATTACACAAATCTTAAAGCTATATGCCAATTGAAAGATGGTAGCTTTGATTTAGCTATGTTGATCGCATTGATAGAGTAAAGCAAACAAAGGCAACAAAGGAGAAATAACAACCCAAAACCCTAGCTAGTAAACTAACAAATAGTAAATAAGAAGCAAAGTAGTAATACAGGGAATTTCACCTCACCCCACTAGGAACTCCAATATTAGAAGTATTTTATCACTTCATGTGAAGAGTTTGTCAGAAAAGTTTTTACAATCGTTTGAAGTACATTTAGTTTGTGTAGCAGGGCTTACTTCCCAGCCATGAGATCTATTGTGTCGTGGAATGATCTTAGAAGAAACGTGATAGAAAATTCATTGCTTGAAATATTTTGAGATGAGATTGGAGAGATCTCAAGGAAATATACTGTGATGAGTAATATTTCTTTTAAAAGGAGATAGACTAGCTGACCAACAAGGTCTCTTATCTCTGTATTCTCTGGTTATATTTACAACTTTCCTTCCCTTTTTCTTCTTCTTTTTCCCTTGCTCCAATAGATATTTGAAGTATATAAATATGGTAATGCTTAATGGATATAGGAAAAAAAATTCCACTGTCAGACAGAGGAAAAACACTCCTATTTTACCACTGGTTGGGACACAGAAAAACAAAAATACATCAGTTTGCACAGTTGGTGGGGGGAGGATAAAAGCATAAGGAAATGTTTCCATTTTTAAAAGAAACCTTTCAAATAGTTTTCCAAAATTGAGCATGGAAAGGAGAAAAAGATACATCATGGCAAATATAACAGTGTTCTGTGGCTAAACTGAACCTCTCCCTTAACCATTCCTTAAACAATTAGCTGTAATACAAAGTAATCTGTCAGCAAGGATGGAAGCGTGACATGTGAGTTTGCTCTCAGGAATAAGAAGAAAAATGAACTGGGATGGTTGGAAGTTGCAACTGCCAATAATACGGACATTTCTGATTTGTCCTTTTGTCGATCATAAGGAAGAGTTGTGAAGACTCAGTCGTGGTGTGTCTATCAAGCAGGTTCTTGTTATCGGCTGTTGGCAGTCAATGGTCATTGATGTACAAATCTTCAGAAATGCTGAGCATAGTATTGACTGGCCACTTCTGCTGATGAACTGGCACTTTAGCCTTTAGTGTCAGCCAGTTTATTAGCCAAAACAGGTCTAGTTCCAACAAATCTCTTATTAAAATAGAATAATTATCTGGTTATTTGTTTCAAACTGTGAAAGACTGTCAGTGCATAGGAAACTGATGGCTTCATTATATGATGAAGGAGGAGGAAGTTCAAGTCACTGACAATTTTTACAGATACTGGATCCTTTGCCCTTGACATTTCAGAAAAAGATTGGTGAGAAGGTGCTCACAGGAGAAAAATGAGGCTGAAAAATCTGAATCTCTCAGGAGGAAAAAGGAAGAAAGTTAGTGCTGGATTGATTTAAATTCAGAATACTGAATAAGAAAAGTAAAAATAAACACTTCTGGGAATAACATTAGGCAGCTAAGTCAGAAAATACTGACACTGGGTTCAATTTACACCATCTTTAATTGACTACTGAGAATCTTTGGTACGAGGTAGGTTTCATTGTCCTGAAAATAATTGAAATGCAAATATTACTCAGAATTAATGATTGCTATTTGATATCTGTGATTACAGTGATCTTAAAACATGCTCCTTATTTATTTGCTGTAAGCTTTTTTTTTTTTTTTTTTAATAAAAGACTGAATCTTCTAATAGAAAATATTTCTTTTTGGTATCACCATGCATATATAGATTGTGATGCGTAGACTAAAGAGTTGCAAGACATCAGTGTGTGATAATACAGTGCTAGAGCTGCTACAGACAGATGGGAATTTTATTCAACATGGCTACTGGTTCTCACCAAACACATGACAACCAATACAGACCATCATTCCCAACGACTAAGGAAGGCTAGGGATGCTGTATCATCTGAAAAAGGTCATCATGTAAATAAATCTTTGGTGAATATTATTTAGACCTCAACAGTTTATCATTACAAGACTACACTACTTAATACATGTTTATCATCACTACAAGAGAGCTAAAGCTATGTTTGCAATATAACCAGGTTCCTGTTACGATTTCCCTGAATCTATGTCACTGCGCTGGAGCTCTCCATAGCACTGGAGGCCCATAATAATTCAGAAAGAGTGTTGAAAGTGGGTGAAAACTATCATTATTTTTCAAAACACACATACATATACATTCCTGCTGTTGGCAGAAGTGTCACTGCTGGCTGGTGGATGAAACTGGGAGATGACCCCTGATGGCTGTTAGAATGTAATTAGAGAGCTTGTAATTATAACAATAAAATTGACGTTTTTGTAAAGCAATAACATTTTGATTATGAACATGCTAAGTATTTTATTTCCGTATCATTATCCTTGATTACAACTATCAAGCTGTAGGAGTATTTCTGATATTTCTCATTTTAAATATTGGAGACTCAGTCCTATACAATCGATTCATAGCTCTCTGTATCCTGAATATTTTACTGGGGAACAGTGTGTGTTGAGTAGCAGTGTTGTTGCTTCTATACCAAGTGTGTATATCTGTAGCTCCTTGGAATCAGTGAAGCACTTTCTAACATTGGCTGAGATTTTCAGCCCATAAAACTTTAGATTTGGTTGTTTCACCTACAATCAATTGAACTTTGGCCATTACAGTCTAGAGTGGGGGGGGATCATAGAATTATAGAATCATAGAACATCTCAGGTTGGAAAAGACCCATAAGGATCATCAAGGACAACTTCCTGCTCCTCGCAGGACTTCCTAAAACTGAACCATATGACTAAAAGCTTCGTCCAGATACTCCTTGAACTCTGACAGGGCTGGTGCCATGACCACTTCCCTGGGGAGCCTGTTCCAGAAACCGACCACCCTTTCAGTGAAGAACCTTTTCCTAATGTCCCACCTGAACTTACCCTGATGCAACCTCATTCGATTTCCTCATGTCTTATCACTGGTAACCAGAGAGAGGAGATCAGCACTTTCCTCTGCACTGTCCTCCTTGAGGAAGATGTAAACTGTGATGAGGTCACCCCTCAACCTTCTCTTCTCCAAGCTGAACAAGCCAAGTGACCTCAGCCACTCCTTGTAAGTCTTGCTCTTGAGGCCTTTCACCATCTTGATAGCTATCCTCTGGACACGGTCCAATAGTTTGATGTCCTCAGCTGCTCGAAACTGCATACAGTACTTGAGGTGTGGCTGCACCCATGCAAGATGACTCAGGTCACCTTGCAGTAGTCTTGCAGGGTTTAACCCTGCTGCCCAAACAGAAGTGTTGGTGTCGTTTGGGAATCCTAATGTACACATCACACCTTCATAGATCCGGGGGATATGATACAAAACCTGCAGGAGAGCTCTGTCCTTCTGGAGAAAGAGGCAGGGTATCTGATTGCAGTGACGTGGTTGCATCACTGGTCTCCTAAGAAGCACTCAGCCATAAGGCATTGAAAGAATATACATCGTAGTATGTGTAATGCAGTAAATAATCAACATCAGCAGTTCCTGGTGAAATGCAATTATTCAGCTGTCCTAAATATGGTGAAAACAATGTGTTTGAATTTCAATTAAAAAAAAAGCTACGTGCTCCATCTCTTCCAGCTTTCTAATGTAAGAGCTCACTCATCCCAGGTACCTTGAGCTTGTCTTAGACCACATAAGCTGTGCTAATATGGAGACAGGTTGATTTTCAAAAACAGGGTGCCAAACTAGCCATGGCTCAAATACAAGGCAAACTGTGGGGTTTGTTTTTTTTTTGCGAAAGTTGGTTTAGAATTGCCAAAGTAAGATCTCAGAAAAGTGTACATTTGTAAAATGCTTTCCAGGTTTATTCATATTGACTGTTCACAAGTGAATACAAAGTGTATTCCACTTTCTAAAACTGACACAATTTCTTTTATTCTTGTTCTGGTTTTGTTTAGTGAGGGGGGGCCTAAGGTGGTCGCTTCTGTAGGAAACTGCTAGAAGTCGCTCCCCTTTGTTCAGTGGACTCGGCCGGGCCTAGGGTGGACCCACTGCTGGCCAAGGCCAATCCAATTGGTAGCAGAATGTCCCATGATAACGCCTCTGCGATAACGTATTTAAGAAGAGGAAAAACAGAAAAAAAAGGGGAGAAGATGTGAAGCCAGCTGAGCGGGGGCAGAGAGGGGGAGGCGCGAGCCTTGTGGCCCTTGCAGGCCTCCCCCTCTGGCCTCCCGCCGGGCAGCCGACTGGGCCCAACTCGGGCCTGGCCTGGCTGCAAGAAGTGGAGAGGAGATGAGAAGAGAATAAGATGTAAAAAGGATCCTGAGAGGCGTCTGCCAGCCTGTTGTGAGGAACGGCTGCAGGCGCCGAGGTCAGTGAAGAAGGAGGGAGAGGAGTAATGTGGCTCCTGGCCAAGATTCCCCTGCAGCCTGTGGTGATGACCATGGTGGAGCAGGTTGTCCCCCTGCAGCCCATGGAGGCCCACGGAGGAGCAGAGATTCACCTGCAGCCCGTGGAGGAGCCCACGCTGGAGCAGGTGGAGGCCTGAGGCAGGCTGTGGCCCGTGGAGGGCCCCCTGGGGCAGCTGTTCTAGAGGGACTGCACTCCGTGGAAGAGATGACCCACGCCGGAGCAGTTTCACGAAGGACTGTGGCCCGTGGGAGGGACCCCACGAAGGAGCAGGGGAGGAATGCGAGGAGTTCTTCCCCCAACGGTGAAGCAGTGGCATGAAACAAGGCGTGGTGAACTGACCGCGACCCCCATTCCCTTTTCCCCCCCCGTGCCGCTCGGGAGGGGAAGGTGGTAGAGATAAATGTTAAGCCTGGGAAGAGGGAGGGGTGGGGGGAGGTTATCTTGTTCCCTGTCTCATTCTCCTGCTAGTTTTAGTAATAAATGAATGGTTTTTCCCCGAGTCGAGTCTGTTTTGCCCGTGACAGTAACTTTAAGGATTCCTCCCCGTCTTTATCTCAAACCTCGAGCTGTTTTTCTTATATTTCTCCCCCTATTCTTTCGGAGGGTGGGGGGAGCTAGAGAGAGACTGCGTAGTCTGGTCCCGATCAGGGCTGAACTACGACAGTTCTCAAAAAGGAATTTAGTTGGAATAACAAATCGGAATTCTGCATTCTAACCAGCTGAGACACACAAATAAGTAACACTAAATTTACCAGTCCACAAACCATTGTGGCTGTGGTGCATCTACGTAAGATGTGTAATTATTAAGGCCTAGCTTATTAAGCA
>WHYT01017777.1:71651-84132 GCA_009806455.1 Tetrax tetrax | reverse complement strand
TGGAGCAGGGGTTGTGCCAGCCTGGCTCCACGTCAGGGAGGCTCAAGGCACAGCAGCTTTCCTCAGAGGGCTCTGCCTGTTCCCTTTCTGTCTCTTCTTCTACCTAATCAAGCAAAAATGTCGTTTTGCTTCTGGTTAATTGACTGAAAACATGTTAGTTATTGAACAAACATATCTGGTGGGATCATGTGGAGAGATTGTTTCTTATTTTTAAGATTATTCTTGTGTCTTTTCATTAAAATTGTGACAGTAGAGTAATTGTATCTGGGAGAAAGTACTGCATGTTTTGTCATGGTGTACAAGTGTTATATGCCTCTCATGGGAACCTCAAAAGATGTGGTTTTGGCACAGTTTCCTTTTTCCTCTTGCAGTTTTTCATGATTTCTTCAGTTTTCAGCAAAGTTAAAGGATACAAATTAATTGGAATATTTAGTTTTAAAGCCCCCTCAAACACTGGAACAGGCTTCCTAAAGCCAGGTGGTCATGGCCCCAATCCCGGCAGTGTTTAAGAGGCATTTGGACAATGTCCTTAATAATATGCTTTGACTTGGTCATGATGATGCCCTGAATTGGTCAGGCAATTGGACTAGATGATCCTTGTAGGTCCCTTCCAACTGAAATGGTCTGGTCTGGTCTATTCCGTTCCATTCTGTTCCGTTCCATTCCGTTCCATTCCATTCCATTCCATTCCATTCCATTCCATTCTATTTTATTCTAATGTGTTACTTTAATTGCAATCATTGGAAGAAGAAGAACAACAACAAAAAGAGCAGCTACAAAAAACAGTATTTGCTTTGTAAATTCAGCAGTCAGAATTAAAAAGAACCAAACAAACCAAGCATCTTCTAATAAAGTCAATATTTTTGTAAACTAAATAACCCTCAACGGAAAAAAAAAGAGTTCATTTTTTAGTTACTTTTCTATTTTCTTGTAATTTCACAACTTTCTTACAAATACATATGACAAAAATAAACTGCACAGGTTTTCTTTTCAAAGGCAGAACAAGGTTTATTGCTCATACTTCTGTTGAGGGCTAAAAAGTAATGTTGTCTCTAGATCTAGAAGTAATGACTTATACTTGCATTGATAAAAAAATAAATGTATTCCTGAAGAGGAGAGGTAGAGGTTGAAGGGTGGGCAAGGAATACTGTGAGGACATTGTTTGTATATAAATGTTACATTATAAGAAATATTATAAATAAAAAAAATATATATTTTTTTTTAATTAAGTTGAAGGACATGATTTAAGGAAACACAAAACATTAGTAAGTATATGAACAGAGGCCACAATTTCCTTTTCTCTCCCCATGAAGGAGTGTCCCAGACACAGTTTTGCCAAGCAAGCAAGTTGATCCCAAATGTTCTTCAATTTCCTACAGGGCAAAGGTCTAACCCTTGAGTCCTTATTATCTGCTGAGCTCTTCTGAAGTTAACAAATTCTTTTAAGCAGGTCTTTGGCTCCACTCCAGCAAAATTCCCCAAACACTCTAATAGGAGTGTTTCTAACTAATCTCTTGAAAAATAACTAAGAACAAACTCTGATGTGAAAGAATAAGAAATTTATGTTTCAGCAGCAGAGCGCCTTCAAACTGATCACTTAAGTTATACTCTCCAGTCTGATCAGACTATTCCTGGCAAAGAACATAGAGGAAAAAGATGTATTGTATTTGGCCACCAGCTGTAACGGACTCTGTGTATGTAAACAACTTCAGGCATTCATGGAGGCTCACACTCTGTATCTGGAAGAGGTATCTGGGAAGCTTGTCCCCAGAAGCCCAAAGTCCAAATTCAAGAACAAATACAGCAAGAACCTATAATAATTATTCTGACTACTTGGGTGCGTGAACTGTAGGTACCAAGGTAAGATTTCACTTGATTACACAAGCATTTCAAGAATAATGTTTCCAATATGTTATTATTCCTGATGCATGACTCACAGCTGAGGCAAAGTAGGACAATTCCATAAAACATCTTTTCCAGTAGATTCCTAATCCCTCAATCCAGTAAAGGGGATGCCATTAACATGGATTTTTGGGGAAAAAAAAAAAAAAGAATAAACACATTCGTATTCATCTCCTATGTGGCTGTTGACTCCATTCCTTCACTCAGGCTGTCTTTTGGTGAATGAAGTGGCTATCATATCTAATATTTAAGGAATAATTTTCTTGATTATAATCCTTTCTTGAACAATGCTCTTTCTTGACAGAGCCTGCATTTTTGCCTATGTGTGCCAGAATAAGGCATCTTTTATCTAGTTTTGGCTTTAAGACCACTTGAAGACCTTTACTTTGATTGATGCTGATGAGCTATCTCATGAACAATAGCACTGGACAGGCCTTTGAGAACTCAGGAAATACTGTTTTGTCACATTAGCTCCAGGACATTTTGTTTTGAAAACAAAGACCAAAACAATGCCAAGTCCCTTTCCCCTCCAGATAAAGAAATATGACCTTCTACCATCTTATTGTGGAAGACTAGTAGATATCAGGAAAAATTAGGCAATTAATTTGTCTTGTGGTAATCAAACTGTCTCTCCTTCTAATGTTGTTTCTGCACTTTTTGGGGGGATAGTCACTGTATACTCATTCTGTAAAAGATCTTTTTTTACAGTGGCAAACAGCTGATTTATCATCCTTTTATTTTAAGGGCTGTGGTAGATTTGAAGGCTGATTTATTTTGTCTGAATTAATATGGGCAGCATCACTTGGTCTAATGATTAAGTATTCATGTCTGGATATAAATTACTTTCTTTGCTCTAGATAATAACAGATTATTTTTCACCCCTGCTATATGTGAATTATGAAATGTAGTTATTTCTTTAATCTTCGACATATCTTGCTATGAAAGGGTTTATGCATTTAATTCTCCTGGTTCAGGGAAGAAGTGATCTTTTAAGACAAACTAGGATGAATGTATAGCTGCTGTGAGAAATCCTTTTTTCCTTTTTAAACATGTTATAGAAGAAAGAGAAAAATGACACAAAGACAGAACATTTCTTTTGCCTTGTTTTCTTAAAAGTTAAATTCAAGTGGATACACAAAAGTATTTGGAAGCCATTGGAAACACCAGAGTATCTATTTGCTCAGCAGGGGTATTTCATTCTGCTGTGTTCAGTATCCAACCCTTCAGCAAGCAGATGAATCTTCACTCCCTGGTGTCTGGTAAGCTAGCCTTGTCAATGGGCTCTTAATTAGATATCAGAAAGATGAGAGTTCAATTCTATGTTGAACTATGTGAAAACTGTATAGCTTTGAACAGTTCTTGTAGTCTCTGTAGCTGGTTCACATATGCAGAAATTAGTGTAACAACCCTACTCTGTCATAGAATCATAGAATCACAGACTCAGAGAATGGCGTGGGTTGGAAGGGACCTTTAAAGGCCATCTTGTCCAACCCCCCCACAAGAAGCAGGGACATCTCCAACTAGATCAGGTTGCTCAGAGCCTCATCCAACCTGGCCTTGAATGTTTCCAGAGATGGGGCATCCACCACTTCTCTGGTCAACCTGTGCCAGTGTTCTACCACCATCACTGTAAAAATTTTTTCCTAATATCTAATCTGAATCACACTCCCTCTGTTTTAAACCTCTTGTCCTATTGCTACAGGCCCTGCTAAAGAGTTTCTCCCTGTCTTTCCTGTAGGCCTCCTTCAGGTAGTGGGGCCGCTGTAAGGTCTCCCCTGAGCCTTCTGTTCTCCAGGCGGAACAGCCCCAACTCTCTCAGCCTGTACTCATAGGAAAGGTGCTCCGCCCATCTCATCATCTTCGTGGCCCTCCTCTGGACCTTCTCCAACTGGTCCATATCCTTCTTATGTTGGGGGCTCCAGAGCTGGATGCAGTACTCCAGGTGGGTTCTCATGAGAGTGGAGCAGAGGGGCAGAATCCCTTCCCTCGCCCTGCTGGCCACACTTCTTTTGATGCAGCCCAGGATGCAGTTGGCCTCCTGGGCTGCAAGCGCACATTGCCTGTTCATCTTGATCTTCTCGTCCACTAGCACACCCAAGTCCTTCTGCCACGGGCTTCTCTCAATCCATTCTCTGCCCAGCCTGTATTTCTGCTTGGGATTTCCCCGACCTGTGTGCAGGACCTTGCACTTGGCCTGCTTGAACTTCACGAGGTTCACACGGTCTTGCCTCTCCAGCCTGTCAAAGTCCTCCTGGATGGCATCCCTTCCCTCCAGCATGTCGACTGCACCACACAGCTTGGTGTCATCATCAAACTTGCTGAGGGTGCACTCTACTCATGTGTGGAACTTTTATACTGCTCTTTAAGATGAGGAGAATTGCACCCAGTAACCAAGCTGACTTGATCTCCTTTGATTGTAAAGAAAATCAGAAGTGACTCAAGTACAGATATCTCTGCACAGGCAAATATGTTTTATCAGGTGAATTTTACCCACAGTTAAGGTCTGGACAGATGGCTGAATGCTGTCGGCCAGTTCAATATATTGCTTTTAGAAACTGATTTTCTTCAGTAACAGCTGACGAAATTCACTCCTTCTGCTTTGAGTGCATCTTTATAGTGCACCTCCTCATATAGCCAGGAAGAACTACTGGTCTTTTACATACCGAATTTGCATGTGTTCAGTCATGTAATATATACAACCTATCCACACCAGTGTAGTATGTGCTATTGCATACTGATGTATTTACCTCATCAGTGTATGTTTGGCCAAGTATCTTCCTCCATCTTATTGCCACTTCTAGTGATCAAGATTACACAATCCACACATTTTAAAAGTAAAATAGATTATCAGAAATCTTTGCAGAGCCAAAAACAGCCACCTTAAATTCATTGCTTTCTCTTCAAATTAGGATTTTTTTCCCTTGGGCACCATGATGTAGCTAATCTTAATATGGCCTACTGGTTCTCAAATTGAAAAAAGGTCATTATGGAGTGCAAACGCTATTGGTAACATGCTGCTATATTAAACTTCCAGATGTCAGCTTTGGCAAAGGAAGTAATCAACAATTCATGACATTGTAAAAACATTTTTCTTGCTGATCCATTTACAATGAAGTATTATGTTGTCCTCTTGACAGGTGATGCAATATTATGTTAAGTATAAATAAATCAAAAATACAGATGTACTTGCTTGAATTATGATGGTCACTAATGGCATTTTGGGAAGAAAAAACAAATTTGAAGTCTGACTAATGTCTCTGGTTACCCTTACCTGGCGCTTCTGAGGTGCTCTGTAGTCCACAGTAGAGCTTGAAGGGAGCAAATATTTGTGCTTGTTGGGTAACCCAGCTAGAGACACCCTTCTACTCATTTGTTCTTTTTTAAGGAAACTAATGGGAACTCTGATCCTACTCCACCAATGAAATTCAGGGCTTGCCCAGAGAGGGAGGGGCACGGATCAGTCAGATTCTGTGATTCGGAAGGTACAGCAGCCCACCTCCCCAAACTCAGCTTGGAGCCCTAGCATGATAACCTCTCCCAGGCAAATGTTAGTGGTGATGCTTCTCAAAATCTTATCAGCCACAATTTGTTCCAAATTGATTTATCTCTGCTAGTGGAAAGGAGAGCATATACTAGATAAACAGATCTATCTTTAAGGAAATGTAACCTTCTAAGAGGAGCTTATTAACAGATAACTAACATTTTTCTGGTGCTATTTGCTTTTAGATGGATACTCATAATTAGAACGGAGAGGTCTTTTTCAGGGCTAATCCATTCTATAAGAAAGGAAAAAGTAGAGTTAAAAAATTAATATTTATTGGGAACAGGCTAAAAAGGGTTTTGAACTGTAATATTTAAACTTGGTGATTCATGATAGCAGAATACTAAAACTGTATGTAATGTACTCGTCTTTCTAACTTGTTTTGCTCACATCTCAAATGATGGATTCAAACATCTTCATAATCCACTAGTTTATTATAATCTCTTCTCAGTGTTTTGGAAGTACTATTATCCCATTGGGTTATTTATTATTATGTGTGTTGTATTAAAAATAGGGTGTTCTGTTGACCTTAAACACTGAAAAAGTAATGTATGAGAATGAAAAAGCAATAGTTGGAATTAATTATAGATGTAGACATGATGGAGGGCTCTCTGCCAGTGTATATTGGCATAGTCCCATTGAAGTCAATAGAGTAAGACCAATTTGCATCAGCAGAGGAGCTGATTTAACAGGCGTTGGAAGAAGATGTGCTGGGATTTTCGCAAATGTGAAGAGGGAGACAAAGCACTGAAAACAGCAGACTGCTATTATTGTATTTGTACATATGCTATTAACCTTCACATCTGTTTGTGTAAGCACTGCAAAAGTAACTATTTTTTTTAACATGTGCAGAAAGGTGCAAAATTGCAAGGATATCAGCTGAGGGATTTTGCATGAATACAAAGCTTGTTGAAACCCAATCGTGATGTCTCCTGAAATGGTAAAGCTCTTCTTTTTGAACATCAAAGAAGTACATCAAAGTGTACCTCCTGATGCTATGAAAGCTGGTTAAACAGATTCAACAGTTATCCCATAATAAGCTTTGAAAAAAATATCTATGCATAAATGAGGCAGAGTATTTTGAATCATGAGAACCTTTCTAAAATTACGTGGAAGGTACAAATAGTAGATCTAGTTCTTACCTCCCTTTCATTTTACTTCGGTGTATTTCCACTGACTTCAGTGGCAATGTGCTGGATTTACACCGTATAAGCAAGCATTCTAAAGGGCAAAGTGACGGAGACATTATTTCTGATAAATTGCAGGAGAGCAGTAGGGAATAATCGGGTAACGTCTTTCAAATACTAGTAGAAAAACAGGACTGATTTGTTTCCATTCTGTGAGTCAAAGTGCCTTTTCCTCACACTTTACAATCTGACTACAAGGAAACCTACTTTTGCGTGGAGTTTTTGGTGAAGAGGCTATTTTTATAATGCAATGATTCTTGGCTTCTGTTTCATAAAAAGTGTTATTTTGTGCTAAGCAAGGGGCTCAGTGTGGCAATCTGGGTGCCAAAATCACCTGTAGGAAATAGAGGCCTCCTATCTAGCAGTAGGAGAATTTGTCTTACAGCCAAACTCCAGACTCTTTTACTGGAAAGAAAAACCTTTGAAAAACACTGTTCATTAAAAATCAACTTTGAAAATTAGCTGTTCTGATTTATTTTGTTCTTCATTTTCTTCAAGCATGAATGACTGGCGTAAGTCCAAAGATTTAACTTGCAGTTAGAGGAATCTCTCTTTCCTCCTGTAGCCATGTGAACACAGAACTGGAGGTGATGCATGGAGTGACTGATTTGGTTCTCTGATGCTCCAGGCAGTTGCACAGAGCCACCTTATCTATTTCAGAACTGGAGGTTCAATAAGATATAGCTATGTTGAGGGTGAGGATGGTGCCAGGTCTGTCATGGGACCAGGAGGGGCGGAGAGAAGCATCCATGGGGAGGGAAAATGATGGACGAGTGAGGTCTGTGCACCAGGGAGAGCCAGCCGCTCTTATTTGATTCCTCTGGAAGCAACAAGCCAGACTTGACAGGCAAGAAAGAGGCGGGCAATCTAAAGCTCATCATGCATCCATATAATTTCCTCCTTTTCAGCATGTAAAGACTAATATACTTCTTGGTTATCAGAGTCTCCATCAGGCAGAGATTGATGCTGCTTAGCTGTGGAATTTTCAGAGGAGTTTGCTCCCTTAGCTTGTTTGAGTCTTCACTGTGCATTGCCAAAAAAGGTTAGTATGATCCACAAACAGAAGTCTCCGAGTTTTAATAGGGAGAACCTTGACTCTAGAATAACTGTCATGAAGAATAAAACACACAAATGGAACTGGATAGGGAAAGAGTACAAAAGGGAATGTCTCTATATGGGTGCGTATAGATGTCTGTAAAGGATACTTTATTAGTCTCGATAAATCCCGCTGAGATTCCCGGATTCCAGCTAGCTGAAGACACAGTCTTGTTAGTTTACATCCATAAGGATGACCATGTGTACAATCTTTCTGACATTTTGCATTTATCTGATGTACCATAGCAATACATCATCAGAATATCATTCCTCTGATAATGTATTGCTGTGTTATGCTGTTAAAGTGACTTTACCTGATGACACACTCAAGTAATACATCTTCAGGCAGACGAACCGTAACAGCAGTGGCCTCTCTGTCTGTCACATGTGAGGGAGAATGGGGAAATAAAAGATGTAGTGGCAGGGGCTAGGGAGAAACATGAGGCTGAGCATGTGCCAGGCTTTGTGGAACATAAAGCACTCTTACCCGGAAATACATAGGAAGTCACTTAAAGGACAAATTAAATTGTCTTGTCATGGGGCCCCTGAAAGCATGTAAGTGCTGCTTATTTCTGGTGCGGTAGCCTTAGCAAAGTCATCAGCAAGAAGCACAGAGTATATTAACATGATGGCTAGGAAGAATATTCCACGGAGATGCAAAACATTGGATTCTCTTAAGACCAAACTAATGCATTCAAGCTACAGCCCAGGAGACCCAGCTTCACATCTGGCTCAGATAAAATGAGTTTACCATTGCAAACCCATTCCTCCGGTGAGTTTGTCTTCATTCAACTGCTCTGCAGTACAGTAGTTCACGGCAATTAGAAGGTTGTGCTCAGGATCAAAGGGACTCCCTGCTGCTGAGTTTCTGAGTGTTAGCAGGGATGTCTGGGAGAAACGTAGTGATCTCAGAGTCAGGAGGCTCCTGCAGAAGAAAGTGCATAAAAGACACGACAGCAGGACTCACTGAGATTCTCCTTTCCCCCTTTACTGAAAGTAAACAACAAAATTCAGGGTGAGGAGGCTTGCAATTCGCTTCAAAGGCATATCCTTTTAAAAAAGTTTCTCAAAGAACAATGTCTTTCATTGAAACCGGCATAACTCACCATTGTAATTCATTGCTACAGGAAGGTGATGTGTCAATACCACTGGGTAGCTTTGCAGATTTAAGAATAGAGCTGGATTCTGCCATAAACACAAATAGCAACGGTATTACAATAGCAAGAGTATAACTATGAGTGCTATCCAATCCTATTTTTAAGATATAATGTGACCCACTGAGGTTAGACAGAATTGTTACGTATCACATCACACCGTCACTGTAATAATTTTGCACTCTCTTCTGAAGCAGCTGCACTGACAACTGCTAGCGATGGGGACTTGCTCCAGCTAGTCTATTGATCTGTTCCTAGGTGACAATATCTTTGTGCCTACAAACAAATTCAGGGAAGCTGCAAAAACTGCCTAAAGTGCAAACTGAGAGATGTTAAGCTTAAAGAATCAGACTTTCACTGTCTGTTTTCTCTCCACGTATAATAAACTGAGGTAACATGACTAATAAATTATAAATGAATAATTCTTAGGTGTCATGTAGCACCTCTTATCAGAGTGGGTCTGAACACACTGAAGGGAATACATAAATTAGTTTTTGTAGTATGCCATTGGGACAGATATGTTTCACTCTACACATTTCACAGCTTGCTAAATTATTTTGTGCTTTTCCAATTATCATAGTTCATAATGTCCACAATCACAGAGCCCTGTTCTAGATGCCCTGTAAGCTCTGTTGTCGAGACAAAACTGAGTGTACAGTCTGAGTATAAGGCAAATTAAAAGAATTGTACACAGGTGGGAAGAACAATAAGCGATAGGGGAGTGGGCAGGGATTTCTGCACTTGCATCATCCAGCTAATTCCAAGCTTTCTGTAGGCATGCAGAACTTATGGCTACGATTTTAATCAGCTCTTAAGAACACAATGGAAGTCAAAACCATTTTTATTTCCATTGGAAATTATGATGTATTTTGTTTATTTATTTCCCCCCCCCAAAAAAGCCCTGAAGTAAAGGAATGATTTTTATTAAAAAGGAAGTTACGGAAACTTCTGGAGAAGATAGCTTAGTCCTTGCACCTTTGCTTTTGATAGGCATGACCTTAAGTGAGGTATATCTGCCGTTATGTATCACAGTTAGGAAACTTGCTGTACAACTTTCCATTTCCAAAAACACAAACAAGCTAAAAATCAGGGCTGCAGGAGTTATAACCTCTCTAGTGATCTCTTCAGTTGACACTAATGAGTCTGTGGGGAACGTTTACAACTCCACAAAGAGCTACATTTCTGTTGCAAATCTTTCTCTCCAGCTCAAACCTTTCAGTAACTCTCAAATTTATTTAGAATTAATTCAAGTTTATCCTGAAAAGACAACTTTCCATCGTAAACATATTGATGAGCTATTCATGAATCACACCCTTTTGCTTCTTTTAAAACTGTGTAAAAGGCTGTAATGGAACATAGGGTGCTGAGCCCTGAAAATCTAACCCCAACTATTTTGCTGTAGGCCACATAACAAGACTCTGTCACTTGCTGTAACTTTGAGACAAAAGGTAAATGAACAGAGACAGTTCATTGCTTATGTTTCCTAAACTGAGACAGAGCAAACTCCACAGCACAGCAGGACACATTTAGAAAGACAAAGAATAGGGGACATTTATTTCTAAACCTTCACTTACTATTTAAACTTGTCATAGTCTATGTCATGTAGAAAACGTTAGTGAGAAGTTCAGTGAGTTCAGTGAAGCAAGTTATAAAGATTTCTTAAAAATATTTTCTATTTCTGTGGCAAGTACAAAGACAGAGGCTAGAAAGCTTTGCAATCTTAAGCCTCCTGTCCCCAGCCACATTCCCCCATTTCAGGTTAAAAAACAGCCTCCAGTCTTGTAAATGTAGCTTAGGGTTTTCGTTCTTCTGTTGGAATTTATTAATTCTTTCTTTTGTGTCAGACTTATAGGAATTTTTTCCCATTTTTCATGTGAGGTCTTTTCCATGATGGTCATAAAATGACAATTATTTTTGCTAGAGAATTATTTGTAAAATACAAACGTATGTGGAAAAGTAAACACCGATGGCTATGAGTTAGAAAACACTTTAATAGCACAGGAATGAAGAAAATGCATAACTGTGGGCTAATCTCTTTTCAGGGAAGAATTTAAATGAGTACATAATGCTTCTCATCTGTCTAAATGCTTTTTTACTGAATCAGACAAAGGTCACCCAGACAGGATTAAACTGCTATTTACGTAGTGTAAAATCAGGCAGTTTATACTTAGGTCAAACTCTCACAGCATAGTGTCGAGTAATTCTCTACTCTTCAAAATGTAAAGTGGGTATAATTAAGGATGTAAGTAAAATCTATTCCATTTCTTCATCCATTTGCATATGAAAAAATGAGAAGGCAAATGTATCTGAAATAAAATTATATCAAATAAATAAATCCATTATTATAATACTGCATCTCAACTGCATATTGCATCCATATTTGCTGTCTTATAAAACATAATATTGTTGAATACCTGTATTTTTATTAATTTGTAATGCTACAATTAGGGTGGTATTTGTCTTCCATTTTATTAACATACTGAATAATTTGTGCACGCACAAGTACCTATAATCATTTGAGATGCCCTGAGTTACCCTTTACCTGTCCAGAAGAAAGAGCAAAGGTCTCCCATCGGTCATGCAGGCTACCCACCAAGCTCCTGTGCTTCTCTCGTACAACCCAAGGTATTTGACAAGGTGCTAGATGTCAACAGCCTTAAAAGTCAATGAGGTAGGCATATAGGCAAAAAAACCTCCCACCTAGGTTGTCTTTGAAGTCACAGATAGAAGTCAATTCTTCTGGAAGCTGATTTATCTCGCCCTGAGGTCCGTTTTAGGACACAATGAGTTGCCCTCACACGGAAGGCTGTGTGAACACTAAGAATATTTGTCTGTTGTTTTGGTATGGAAGTAGTTTTCTTCCCTCAAAACTAGTTCTAAAGGAGAACTGGCTTGTTTTAACGGTGAACATCACAACCTTAGCACATCACTAATGTCTGTTATGTTCAGATTCTCACATCACACCCTCAGTCCTGTGCTGCCTGTATGCTTTCTGGGAACCCCGTGGTACCTTTATATCTGGGGTGGATATTTCATCTCTCCTTAAAATTTGTAGTGGGAGACAAAATCAGATTTTTACCTAACCCACCATATTCAAGGTATTACATTGTTCTCTGGCTCTCTTGTCCAAGTAAATCTAATAGCAAAGGGCTATGGTGTAAGTGTCGCCTCTCTTCCTATCTCTTCACCTCAAGAGTTGCTTGGGGAGTTCACTAAAGAAGGGATGCTCTGTGAACAGCTGGTGGAGCAAAGGGTAGATAAATAAAAAAGACCAATGAATATGTTCAAAGTATGATTTTTTCGCATCTTGCATTATTTCTTTCAACAACTATTTTTTTTTTATTAAAAACCAGTTATGTTATAAAACAGAGAAGATTTGTAGTTACAATACAAAACAGAAGTCCAAGGCAATGAACTCTGTTAAATGCATCCAGGAGGAAATGAAAGGTTACCAGGAACTTAAACAATTGTTTCCAGCACAGAGGGCAAAAATTACAGGAAAAAAAAAAAAAAAGAAAGAAAAGAAAAGAAGGAAACTAGAAAACTTCTTTACTAGGAAAAAAACCCCAACAATATAAGGTTGGGGTTTTTTGTATGATGTT
>WHYT01017777.1:18562-68340 GCA_009806455.1 Tetrax tetrax | reverse complement strand
AAATTTTTTTTTTTTTTTTTTTTTACTGCAACAAAAAATTGTTTAGAGCTCCCAATGCTGGCAAAGCTTTTTCGTGAAAATCTAGAAATTACTAGACCACTGCAGGAGGTCGCTGACAAAAAAGGTCCAGCTGCCTTTGTGAGTGATATATCAGGCTATTTTCCCTTTGAAAAAAAAAACACAAACCAAACAGATTCAGATCTTACATTGTTTCTTTTTATTGTTTTCGCCATCATAGCAATTTTTAGTTCAAACACGCAACATAACTGTGCAATTGTGCAACTATGCTTTAAGAAGTATATCTACAGAGGATTTTTGTAGCAACTTTACTGACTTCAAAACTCTACTCAGCATACAATTTTCTCAGGTTGTCATGAATTTAAGAGGATTCTCTATTCATCATTTCCACATCCCTGGACCTCTGCTTGATATGCAGCTGTCGAAAGACACGTTAGGAGCTAAGCTTTCTGTATGACACAGATTTGTGGTGGACAAGCTTTTAGCCAAAAGAGTCCATTAAGGAGAAAACATATTTAGCTAAATTCTGTCTTCAGTAATGCTGAATTCTGTCTTCAGTTAGATGCTTCAGTAAGAAGCATCTAACTGGACTGGACCAAATAACTGAAAGGATCCAAATCCTGTCCTGCCTGGGAGCATCAGTCAGACTGCTTTTAGCTAAGTTCACTCTCCTGAAACACTGTAATGCACTATGAAAAGCAGTTTTTCACCTACATCAGTCCATACATAAACATCTTCACTTGAAAAGATTCCTGTTGTATTGGGAGATGCTCAAAGTAGCAAGGAAGCAGAAAAGTTTTAACTAGAGTATTCTGATGCTGGTCGGGAGCTTGCTGAGCTAAATCTTCCTGTATTTTCTCCACTTTTTATGTTCCTGGTCTGTAGATTTTTAACACTGAGCTTTGACCAAAATCCACACCACTCCCAGGGGCGGCAGCATTAATCTGGTGTAAAATTTTTATCTCTATAATAATCTGCAAGCCACAGGATCATTATTAGTGGGTCTTTTTAACGTCTCCATTACATTTCAAGGAGGTGAGAGGGTTAAGTATACCTTGATGCAATTGAGAATCAGACCTAGTCTTTTTTTTTATACAACAAATCATCTATATTACAGAAATGGGAGAATAGAGGATTATTTATGAAAAGGATAATTAGGTACAGGAAGAACACACTGCGCCATCTTAATGACAAAGCAGGCAATGCTGCTTTAACTATTTTAATTTATGAAGAATTTGGCTTTGTGAACATATGACAAAAATAATATATCTTTGTGCAATTTCAAGTTTGTTAAGTGGGTCTCTTAATTGCAGGTTGAGAGGAGCACAAACTGTCTGTATCCATGTTTAACTAGAGTCAGATATAATGAGCATTCAAAAATCACTGCTTAAGGAAACTATTATGTATTTATGTGGATTTTTCATTTGTACTTCTCTGTACTCTCTCTATTGGGCTGCTGTGATGTGACTTGACTTTCTCCTGTACTGCTGAATATATTGGTATATGGAAACAGAAACTATTCTAAAACTACTTTTATTCAAATCAAAAGAAATAAATGAAAGAAAACCCACTAGTAACAGAGAGAGAAAATTCTTCAATTTTTATGTATTCAAAGCTACAACTTATTGGAAATAAGCTTTAGTAAAATTCAAATTAGGAGGCTGAATATAGGGCAAATGTAATGGGGTCCTTCTGGCCCTAAATACTAAGGATTAGAAAGTCACTAATACTTGAAAGAGCCTCCAGAGAGGTAGATGTGCAGATGTTTTGGAGCTAAAAAGCAGATCTGCTTTTTAAAGACCTTTTCTCTAAATGTATAGCCTGAGCTTATTAGGATGTTTAGTTTGATTTGAATGCGCTCAGTTCTTTTTTAATACCTGAAGATAAGGACAAAGTTCACCTGCAAGTGTTGCTCAGATTTCAGATGTTGAGATCTTTTAAAAATTGCATGCATAAGATCTCTGGATGCAGAAGATTTCAATCTTGAGACTGGAGAAGTGACTTACAATAAAGAGAAATGAAATAGCACAGCTTGCTACTTAAAGTCAGATAGCAAGTCTGTGACATGGATTTTGACATGGTTATTTATACCCCAAGGAAGCTTACTCTTTGCAAACTATTCCAAGAAAGAAAAAAAAAAAAAAGGAGCTATGAAAACAATACGGCATTTGCATGCAACAGCATTGAAGTGTGTGGAGAAACTGGGAGGTGAAGCCTTGAGAACCACAAGAAGCAGTCATACAATCATAGAACATCTCAAGTTGGAAGAAACCCATAAAGATCATTGAGTCCAACTCCCTGCTTCTCACAGGACTACTTAAAACTAAATCACATGACTAAGAGCATTGTCCCAAAAGTGTTCTTTCCCTCTCTGATATGGTTTGGATCATGGTCCGGTACTGAGGTAAAGTGGGTGGTAGTGTCTGTATTCAAGCTAACAAATCCTTTGGGCTGGTTGTGGCCCCTCTGGGAAATCCAGAGGGGCTGAATACATCTTTGTTCACAGTATTCCAGATTCATCTTCAAGATGGTTGTATGATTGCTGAGAAAAATATGGGTAGACAGAGAAATGTTGTGTATATATCTGCGCACCTTTCTGCCTTCAGTAAGTCACAACTACAGAAGCCTATAGCAGGGGAGAGAGAATTAAAAAAAAAAAGATGAAACTAATAAAATTGGTTGGGGAAAAAGGCAGAAAAAATTATATACATGCAGAAAAAAAGAAACAATGAAGCAGATACGTAAATGAAAGAAACTTGGTTAGAGAAAGGCTAATATGTGCAAGGTAAAGAGAGAAAGCAAATGTGATTGCTCAAAAGAAGGAAAGTGGAAAAAACATGCTGTGAGTCAGGGAGGCACAAAAAAGGGTTTGATACAGACCCACCTGCAGACACAACCACACACATCAACCAGGGGACATGTTACCTGCAGACAGAGAATAAAAACACCTCAAAAATATGAGAAGAGAACTTCCCTGCCTCTCTCTATCACAGAAAAAAAAAAAAAAATGTGAGAAAAGACCTGAAGAATGCTAATAAGATGACGGTGACTGAAAGTCAGAAATACAGCCAGACCTAGGAAACATGTTTACATCATTTGACGTTAATACTAGGTAAATGTCCATGAAAGTGATGGAGAATACATGTACTACCCTGTAAAATACTTGGTTCACGCTACTCACTGTCCCACTTGGTGTATTTTTATCTAATTCCAGAGCTGATTGTGGTGAGTACAGCTTCATATTTCTAATACGAATAGGGAATAAAGCAGCCATTGCTTAGATGCATAGCTGCAGATGGCACAAGTTTCAGTACCATCCTTTAAACTGCTGTAAAAATGCAGGGAGCTAGCTGTCGTAGAAATAAATGCTAGCACAGAAGGTTTCATGGGGCTCTGGGGATCAGTAGCAGCCTTTTAACCTCTGTGTGACATAGTTCAATACCAGTTCAAGTGAGCAATAGCAAAGGTGTCTCCCTTCCGCAGGCTCTGTGGCCTGCGTGACTTAAATTGGTGGTTTCAGCCCACATCCCCGTAGACGTGTTACCACAGTTAGGAAACATCAACGTTAGAGCTGAGCCGTCACGCTAACGTGTTACGCATACACTTCGGGAATGAAAACCTTAGAGATTTGAGAGAGGGGTCATGGCAGCAGTGGCTGAGAGCTTGGGGCCAGATGACAACACATCTGTATTTTAAATCGCAGACACTGAAAAGGCATCGACTGCTTATGTAACTAAGGTCACAAAACACATGCAAAAGAGTCATTTGTTCCTCCCTGAGGTGAGATATCTTCACGATGTACTTTATTACTATCTTAATGAAACCAGTCCATTTGCTATTAAGTGGAAGTGAAAGATGCATTGCAATATTAGCAGAAATTTAAAAAATTAAAGGACTTGCAGTTATTTTTTTCCCCTGTGAATTTCTTTGATTTGCACAGTCTGACTGTAGTGTCCTTGCATCCACTAAAGTGGTTGAAAGAATTGTAATTCAATGCATCAAAGACAAATTATTACATGTGACTTCTACTCTTAACATTTTTACCCCAAGGAGCTTTTCCTTTAAATAAGACACAACATGCCATAAGACACAACACAACAAAGCAGTGTTGTTTGATGGAGGATGGTGAAGATTCACAATGAACAGAGGAAGTGTGACTCTTTTTGCAGACTATGTTTATTGTACAACTTTACTGTGATTTGTCAGACATTGACTTAGACATTTTCCATTTTATCTTTGTTCTCTTCACTTCATCCTGGAAGGCTAAGCTGAAGGTAAGGGTAAGAGCATGCAAGAAATCTTCTGTGTTGAACAGACTACTGTAAAAAAACAGCTTTCCAATATCTCTTAAAGCAGAGGATGAGATTTCTTAGTGCAATAGGAACAGGTTGATTTGTCAAAGTTGGGGGTGGAGCAAGAAAAGATTCAAAGCCTGGTGTTGACACACTGAATTGTGTCAATTTGATTTGAAACAACACTTTTGATTAGCTTTATAGTTCAGTCTGAATTCTATGGTTTTGATGGTTCCAATCTTAAAAAAAAAACAAAAAAAAACAACAAGAGCAATTCTGTCCCCAAATCCTGCCTGTATGACTGCTGGAGAGAAGAGACAAATCTGTGACTGCTCTGTGCATATATTTACACTACATCTCTGTCAACATTCCTCATCTGAATCATTTAGTGGATTTAGTATAACCACTGTATGCAACAAGAAAAAAAAAGGATTTGATAATGCCTATTCATCATTTTATTAGTCATTATTACAGACAATAAATTTAACAAAAATCTTAATTTGATTTTTTAGTGTTTTTAATCTGTACAGACAGGCAAAAAGGCAGGTGAGAGCCTATCCTATCTGGATGGGAGGCTGAGAAAATTCTTGACACATCTAAAATAATTTTCAGATTTCAGAGGATGGTGACCTGAATCTGGATAGTATAATGAGAAAATTTGATTCACACTGAATCTCAGAAAATAACATAACTTACAAATTTTAAAAAGGAAAAAATAAGAAACCTTGAATGCTTTCAGAGGCTAAGGAACTATGCTGATCAGTATGTGGCCAAGAGTTAAAAATCTTTCAAGAAGACATGAGAACATTGCACATTAAAAGGGCTAACAAAAAGATAAATGATGTTTTAAGCAACAGATAGTTTAAATAGATTTAGAAATTAGGTCCTCATTAGGAGAATGTCAAATATTGCCTCTTCTGCAGGGACAGGTGCAAGCAGGGGTTGAAGACATTATTTTATTCTGTGCTTCTCCCAGGTGCTGCTGTTGACTGGCTGAAATGCGAAAGCCATCAGAGTCAATGATCTCCTTCTGCTTAGTTTTGGTTTGGCCCCAAAAGCTTACGATAAGACTGAGATTTTAAGTCGATTGGGATAAAATGCTACCCTTACTGAAGGGGAGTGAAATTCACCTTAACTTCAAAAGGTCTACAATTTAATCTTTGGTCAAAAAAGGGTTTGATTTGGAGCTTAGGGAGAAGGGGAAAAGATCAGAGGTTGGATCTTGTTGAAAAAGGGGCAGAGGAAGAACATTGATTAGACTGCACTGTTTAAACTTTCCTTAAACTTGTTCCTTAAGGAGACCAACTAATCAGTCAAAATTTTAATAGAAGGATTTTGTATTTGAGCTTTAAACTTTGGTTTAAATATCCACTCATAGCTCTGAAAAGCATGATAACAGATATATTCCCCACTGAGATTTTATATATCCATATATCTATGCATATTATATATATGCATGATATATGCATAGGTCCTCTCCAGAAGGAAATGGGAGACTTGGTTACCCAGGATGTGGAGAAGGCTGAGGTACTCAATGACTTTTTTGCCTCAGTCTTCACTGGCAAGTACTCCAGCCACACCGTCCAAGTCACAGAAGGCAAATGCAGGGATTGAGAGAATGAAGAATCACCCACTGGTTCTCTAAACTGGAGAGACATGGATTTGATGGATGGAACACTTGCTGGATAAGGAATTGACTGGATAGTCGTACTTAAGCAGTAAATGGCTGGATGTCCAAGTGCAGACCAATGATAGCGTGTTCCTCAGGGGTTTGTATTGCAACCAGCCCTGTTTAACATATTTGCCGATGACACAGACAGTGGGACTGAGCGCACCCTCAGCAAGCTTGCCAATGACACTAGCTTGTGTGGTGCATTTGACATGCTGGAGGGAAGGGATGCCATCCAGAGGGACCTTGACAGGCTGGAGAGGTGGGTCCGTGATTACCTTTACTCAGGAATGTTCTTACACTAGCCAGTAGTCTATGTGTGGGGTGGCATCTAAACTCTACCAACACAGAAGCAGTCCTGAAAGACAAAACTAGTTGAAAATTTTCCATATCATGGGTTTATTCTGCAAAATGTCTACTTAAAATGAAGGCAAGCAAGCAAGTAAAGAAGCCCAACTTATTTAGTTGCACTTTTAATGATAATTCAGATTTTTTTTCTTACAATTTTATTACCTGTTTCTAGTCCTGTAAAGTCAAATACAATTAGTTTGCAATGTTCCACAATGGAGAAAGAAACCTGAGATTTCATTGTTTCCCACAAACCCAGATATTGAAATCTCAGCAGTTTCCATGCGATAAAAACTCTCCTGTAGCTTCTTCCGTTATTGCTTCTCAAAGCTGTAAATAAATGCAGCTCAAACCATGTGTAACTTGTTAGCCATCCCGCTTACTCCTTGAAACCAGGTCTTCAGTTCTTACTTACCATCCACTTCTAGAAGATTATGAGAAGGTGGTGTAAAATGAACATCCCATGCTTTTTCCATTTCTTGCAGGGCTGTGTAATTACCAAAGATGCCCTTCTCTGAACAAGGAACAGTTTGAATTTCTGTGTTTGGAGCAGGGGAGCAGGGGGAAGTGCCCTTGAAATTACCTAACTTTGCTTTCTTTTTAGATGGGCAAAGAGAATGAACTAAGTCAAGACAATCACTGAAAACTCATCGTAAAGTATGAACTATTATCTTTTTATTGTTATTTTTAACATGAAGCACTTCCATTTTTTAGCATTTATTTCTTTACTGTAAAAATGAATTCAGATTTTCCAACAAAGCAAATTTATTCATTCGGCTTTTTAATTTTCCAAACAGTGTTGTATGCATGGGCTATCAGGTAATTAATGATAAGTGCAAGGCAATGTTTGCTATAAAATGACAGTGCTACCTTTTTGGGTTTTCTCATAGGTTTATCAATGTTTTTACTGTAAGATTTAATATAAGCAAATACCTTATCCAGAGTGTCCAGCACTACACCTTACATAAAAGAAAAATCATCACTGCTTAGCAGTTTACAAATGCTACATGGTAACAGCAAAAAAAGTGACCTCGTTCTCATTTTTGGTGGCTCTAATATACCTTTTCATTTATATAAGCTATAATTTTCAAAGCCAGAAGATGTAAACAGACATTTCAGAGAGATTTTGAGCAGCAAAGAATAACTTAGTCCCACTGTCTCATTCTGCACTGATGGTGCACTAAGAGATACTTTTCCTATTTGGATTTTTAGGAGATACATTCTATTAAAAAAAAAAAAAAAAAAAAAAAAAAAAAAGAAAAAGAGAAAAGGAGAAAAGAGTTTGGAGAATGTTTGAACTTGCATGAAAAGCACATGGAAGAAGTAGTGCAGACATTCCTTGTAGCTGGATTTCCCTCCTCTTTCTGATCCAATCTTGTTTGCATATGACCTGCAAATCCCTTTAAAGAGAAAAGAATATAAATAGGAGGAAACACACTGCAGCAAGCAAAAACTAAACGGAGAGAAAAAAAAGTCGGTAGTTTTCTGAAGTCTCTCTTTTGGAAGCAGGAAGGTTTTTAAAGTGCTACTTTACATTAGAATTCATGCAGTCAACCTATGTAAAAATAGAAGAGCTCAGAATAAAAGCTTTCTCCAAATTGACAAAATGCTCCAATCATTTGTTTAAAAGCCAGCCTGGGTTTCCGAGTGGTGTTTGCCTTATACTGTACATATTCCTCCACAATTCAAGACATACACGCAGATCACTGCTGCAAAGACAGTCACCTTGCATAAATGCCAGTATTCTCATATGAGAAAAAAATACAAAGACAGGGAACATGGTTGTGCTACCATGACCAACTGATGCAGCGACTAGTCTTGTAAAGGAGAAGAAATAAGTAGGACTGTGGTAGTTCATGGTGATGGTTTGCCCTTTGCATTGATGGATACATAAAAGTGCTTCTGCTTTCCTCTGCAACATTTGAGTGCTCTTGTCACACTGCTTTTTACATATCCTCCAACTTCTTAGACTTCCTTTCTTGCAGAAAATTGTGCTCTAATTCAATGGGCCTAGTTACGTGCAGGAATCAGTATCTACTTGCATAGTAGCAATATCAGAGCTTTAAGTGGTAATTTTTGGGGTACCTTTGTTGCAAGTGCTAACTCTCGGTAACTGCCTGTGCAAATGCAGCACAATGAAAGCCTGATTCAGTTCTAAGGTCAAGGAGAAAATGAAGGCACTTCAGTGTTTCTCCTCTTGAGGTGACAATGCAAACAGCAGTTCTGGATGCTTTGTGGAGCAGTTCACAATCTGATTGCTCATGCTCTAACATTTCTTTGGATTAGACATTCCCTCAAAAAGATTCAAATTTACCACTGAGATTTTGTTCCTCATGGGGTGCAAATGCCTTCACAAATTATTTTTTGCTCTTTACTTCCTGTTCAGATATAAATGACTACACTACTCTGTCAAATCTACAAAAAAAAAAAAAAATGATAGTGATAGAAAGGTGTCCATTTTCACAATTGATTCCTCCCTTGTGTCTGAATGCTTCCTCTGTCATCTTACTTGACCCAAAGGTTGGGATGAAGTTGTCTGAACAGAAACATGCAGTGCTGTTTGAGACATTTATGTCATCCTTTGTGGCTTTTCATTGTTGATATTGCAACATACAGGTCTCATGTAGGTCATATGTTATGTCTACTAACACATACAGAAGTCTGGGATACTCTAGGATATCTAGTATGAATGATGACTTATACTTAGCAAGTTGACTAATGCCCAGTTTCCAGCTACTTTTCTGATAGTCCTATCTTTGCTTTGGAGGAGGGTCAGGAGGAATCTGTGCAATATAATACATATTCCTCATTATTTTGCTGGTTCATGCTGAGAAACATTTGGAGACATTTGTTTTAAAACATTATCAAGATTTTACACAAAAATCCACATTTCACACTAGACTCCAAGGAACTCGAGAGTCATCTTCATCAACTTTTCAACAGTGCAGTGAGTTTGGAAACAAAGACAATTTTAATGAAAAAAGTCCACAGGCATAATGTTTTATCATTCTTAATCTGGAATAAAAGTGACAAGGTTTTTTTTTCTAAATGAAAATACAGTCATTTTTTGATGGCAATGAAGAGATATTGAACTACTTCTTGGCTGCTCTTTGCAATTCATAGTACTTGGAAAATCTAAAAGGAAAGTTGATGGTGACAAATAGACATTTTTAAAATGTCAAGTCATTCTACACATGAATTTTCTTTTATTTATAGACTTACTCTGGTATCTCAAATGTTACAGAGCTTTCTGTAGACAGTATTTATCTTTCTATTAGGAATTTTCAAAATATCAAATGCATGGACATCTTGCATGAAGATAATGTTTCAGTGACACATTTCACAAATAAATTGCATAAAAGTAATAGTTGGCAAATTTTCTGAGTGCATTTTTCATACCTGAAACCACTTTCTAGAGGAATTGTTTCCAGAAAATGAAAAAGCTGCCACTTCTCTTAGAAATTCTGAAATCTCATATGCTCATATAAGGATTAATTGATAACACTACTGAAATAAGTATGTTCCCTTTAACGTTAGCTGGATGATCACTAAAATACATTATACTACTGCAGTGTAAATTCAAACTTGGTTAAAACAGCACTTCCCTGAAATTATTTTTGTGATATACCTTAGTTTTTTGGGGAACAAAAGTAGTTGTTAAGTTACTGTGCTCTGTTCTTCATGTCTTGTTTCAGCTTGTCGTAGAGATTTCTTACATTGAAACTGCCTAAACCTTCCTTTTTTTTTTGACATATATTCAATATTACCAAGGATAGAAAAGGGAAACAAGGTTTAAAAATGGCATTAACTTTAAATTAACTGAAATCCCACAAAACCTTAAGTGGACTGAACTTGAATGAAACTGCTTGTCCTAACTGTATGCTTTTCAAACATAGTATAAAAGGCACCATCACGTCCTCTTCAGATTCACCCTTGTCACTGTTCTAATGACTTTCTGCATTAAAATTTTTAAATGGGATACATCAAATTGTTTCCAAATGTCAGGTGGAAGGAAGAAGAAAAAAAGCAAAAGAAAATAACTCTTTGCATGCTGTCCCTCATCTTACCCGAGTTGGAATGTTTCTAAAAATATGGCTTTACAATTTTAAAAGTAAATGGTACATATAGACTGGGGATAGGAAAACCCACAAGACAGATTCCTAGGAGCTGACATGTAAGAAGCTTGTCCTGTCAGCCTTAGTAAGGTTCTCCCAGACTCCTCAGAGTTTCTTCCAAAAGTTTTTTAATAATGATTTTCAGCTTCTGAATTTGACTGCCAAAGACTCTGAGTGCTTTCCCGTTTCATTCTTGTTATGGTGTTATTCTGTTATTCAATAGTCTCTTGAAAATTCAGGTTTCTTATAATGAGACCAAATGATTTACACTCAGCAGTGCTGGGAGCCAGAACCTACTTTTAAAACTCTGCTCTCATGAGACCCTACCTGGAGTACTGTGTCCAGCTCTGGAGCCCCCAACACAAGAAGGATGTGGACCTGTTGGAGCAAGTCCAGAGGAAGGCCACAAAGATGATCAGAGGGCTGGAGCACCTCTCCTATGAGGACAGGCTGAGAGAGTTGGGGCTGCTCAGCCTGGAGAAGAAAAGGCTCCAGGGAGACATTATAGCAGCCTTCCAGTACCTCAGTAGGGGGCCTACAGGAAAGACGGAGAAAAACTCTTTAGCAGGGCCTCTTGTGATAAGATGAGGGGTAATGGTTTTAAAATGGAAGGAGGTAGATTCAGACTGGATATCAGGAAAAAACTTTTTACACTGAGGGTGGTGGAACATGGAAACAGGTTGCCCAGAGAGGTGATAGATGCCCCATCTCTGGAGACATTCATGGCCTGGTTGGACAGGGCACTGAGCAACTTGATCTGGTTGGAGACGTCCCTGCTTCTCGCACGGGGTTGGACTAGATGACCTTTGAAGGTCCCTTCCAACCCTAACCAGTCTATGGTTCTATGATTCTAATTTTCTTCCACCTATTGGCCATGAGGGCATGGATAGAAACATTGTTAGCTCTGCACATCCACGTGTACCCACATGACAGGTAACATGTTCCTCTAAGTCTTTCCTTTTTCCCAGGTGGACACAGCAAATCTTAACAGTGTGGAATAAATCACAGGAGTAATTTCCCATGAGGAACTCCTGAAAAAATATTTTTTTTATTTCTTTAAAAAACAGGGAGTGAGGCAGGAATACAGACCTTACGGAATTGCCCACTTAATTTGTTAAATGTTTTGAGTTACTTGAAATTGAGCATTGTCTTCTCCACACTATCTTAATTGGGTATATGAAAACATGCTTAGTCTTACAAGTGGCCCTTGTTCCTTTCAAACATCCTGCTAGCCTTTTTCAGGACTATTACATCTTCACTAGCACAAACACTGAGTCTATCAGAGTATCAAGTTTGTCTGTTTCTGCTAATTTATTGATATCTGTTTGAATCACCTTAGTTTGGAAATTATTTTATCTTAATGCATTCTGTTCACTCATATTCATCCCTGATATAGCTAAATTTATGTCATGGGACATTAAATTTCATATTCTAGCTCTAGGCACATTTATCTAGACTGTCAGGGTTATCCTATAAAGGGATTTTTTACAGAATTGCCTTATAAAAGAGCAAGTATCTTAATGTGGTTTATCTTTTCAATGATTTTGACTGTCCAGGCTTTGTTCAAATCTTTATTAAATGAAGAAACACAGGGACAAATCTTAGTTGCGCTTAACTTTGATGCCTCCTTTTCTACCTATAAAATATCTTGGTTTACATTCTGATTAGTAGCATCTAATCCATTTCAAATGTAAATGCATAATTCATATCATTGACTGATAAATCTCTACCACGGTAAATTATTTGCTAATTGTATTTGTTTTTATATTATTTGTTCTGTGGAGGCTTGAATCTTTGACTTAAATTGTAAACATTCAATGGCTTTTAAAATAGAGGCTTATGCTGGGGTTGAATATAAACCAATATTCACTCAGTGCAAACAAGTCCTGCTTGTGGTAAGGTAAACAGAGATTGTGTCAACAGCTTCCCAGGAACAGATCTGAGTGTGCTTCCATCTACAGTAAGCTACCTGTAGCAATGAAGAGTAGGTGCAAAGAAAGAAAAAGCACTAGATAAAACCTAAGAGTGAAGAAGTGAAAATAAGAAAGAAATAAGAATTCCTCACTGAGAATTTAAATCAGAAGGATGTTCCAATTTCTGTCATGAGCATATACCTTAGCGAAATTTTTTGGGGGATTTGGGGTTTTCTTTAAAGTAATTGCAGAATGCTAAATGTTAAAATGAGAAATTAGGAGAACAGTAGTTTCCAACATCAGAGTTGTTTAATTTTGAAATCAATTATGAAAAAAAAAAACCAACAACAAAAAAGAAGAAATTTGATTATTTACACCTATCTAAGGCAATATCTCATTGCCATTCAATGAATATTGCTGTATCAAGAGGAATGAGAATCTAAAAAAAAACCAACAACCATTTATTCCCTGCAGAAATTTGGAGAAGCGCTGGTGTAAAATCTGAGACAGATATTCAGATGATCTCCAGCAAATGAAAAGGGTACATTTTACATTTGGAATAGCATCAGATCAGGAGTTACTCTGCCAGTTACTCTGCCTCATTCAGCTGCTGAAATGTTGCACCTCTAGGCTCTGCTAACGCCATTCATTTGATGTTCATCTGCAATTGGCACACGCAGTTTCAAGCTGTTTTCACTTGCACTTATGCTTTTCTGGAAGAACCATTTCAAAATGAAGACAGAACAGGAAGCAGAATTTTCTCTAAAACAGTTATGATCAAAGAATATTATAGAAATTATGATGTGTTAGAGAAAAAACTACATAGAACCGGGAAAGAATACATATATGTTAAAAGACAATTGGAGCTGAGCAAAGCCTGAAGCCACAATATGTTGTGAAAAGGGGATAATAATAAGAAACAAATGTTAAGTTTTATATTGGTTTAGTAAAGAAATAAATATCAGTGTTGACCTTAATGATGCTTTTGAACACTTTTCAACATTCTTGGAAAAGGTTACCAAAATTGCAATTTTTCCTTCCTCGGATGATTTGTTTCATATATTAAAATAGTGCCTGAATGTCAGAAGTGAGATCAAGACTTCACAGTGTTGGATGTCATAAAACAAAAATAATGTTATAAAAGACAACCCTCCTCATAAAGACCTCTGAAGAAATAGTGAAAATATTCTAGAAAAGTTGTCATAAATGAACAACTTTCTTGAACCAAAAATTGTGGGGAATTTTCTAATAAACCTCAATGATCAGGTAGAAAATCCACTGCTGTTTTTTTTTTTGTTTGTTTTCTTTTCATTTTCTTTTAATGATATTTCTGCAGTTTCTATCTGATAGGCTATCGAATATACAAATTGAAAGTTATTTCAGAGCAGGTATGTGAACCTTGAAAGTTTCCTGGAAAAGTATTTAGGAATGCTGTTTGTTATATTCATCTGTAAGCCTTCAAAACAGATCCTCAGTGTTGTGGTAATTCAGAGGGTAAATACAAAAAGAAGCATAGAGAAATTAGCACAAAAAGTTCCTCTATTTTAACACAACATAATATAATTCAAAAAAGAAATTCAGTAACCTCAACAGCAAGCAAGATGAAAAAGTGATTTAGAGAATTTCATACTACACAAATGTGTTTTGTGAAACTTGTTAGTACAAATTATCAACACTTGCTGGACTTGCTCTTTGTACTCACATATGAATGATCAAAGTAAGCAGAGTTATGAATGAAAAATTAATTCCCATATTGATATTGCTAGACTTAATCTATTTCCTAAGATAGTAGTAAAGGTTGACCAATGGTTGATAGAATGGAACAGAAAGCGGTACAGCTGTCAGCATGGATTGGAGTCTTTTTTTGGCTCATCATTCCGAAAGACTAGATCTGTCCAATTTCTCTTCATCCCAAAGGACATTTCTGTACACTTTTAAAAATGTTACCACGTTTTCTTCTGTTCAGTATATATGAGAAGCTACTGGTCAGATAGCAGACACTGGATTGTAATGCTGTCATCCTTCTGGTACCCAGGTTTATATATGTACCTCCCTCACCTGACACAATGAGACAAAGTCAAGCAAAGGATGCACGTAAAGATCAGCTGGCTTGGCTGAATATATAGAGAAGACTGAAGTAGCTGCCTGAATTTAGCACCTGTGTTTGGCTACTGAAATTTGACCTCTGATGTTTTTGTTGAATCCCCAGCTGCTGTTCAATAATCTCACAACAGCAATATCAAAGAAGTCAGCTTTGGAAGGAAAGCAGATTTAGTTGCTATATTCTGTTCTCTTGTGCCCTCGGGACTAGAGCACTGCAGGGAATAGCATGTTAAGCTACATCTTAAAGGTGACCCAGAATGCAATCTGGCAGTAAAAGAGAAAGCGTCCTTGTAAAATAGAAGGGAAAGTTGGAACTGGAGGTCAGACTAAATATGAGGGACTCCAAGGAATTGCTTGCGGTCTCTCTTTTTAGCCAGTATTTCAGGAAATGACACATTAAGGTCTGAAATTTCCATGAAATGTAGGCATGGCCTGGACTTCATTTTATTATGGTTGACTGTTTCTTTTTGACTTGCTGTTTTGGAGCAGCTGCTGGCTTTAATTTAAATTTCATATTTTATTTCTGGCAAGGATTCCTACATCTCTGGATGGATTTATTTTTTTTAATATTTTAATGTATTTATTATAAAGAGAGAACAATAGTAGAAAATAATAATAATTGTGAGCTGCAAAGATACAGTAGGGCCAGGTGGCTTCCTGTGACTCAGTGACCTTTCAGTATTGGAAACCACCCACTGCCATTAGTTATATTAAACCTTTGCAGCTGGGTTGCAACAATGACAGAAATATTTGTTAGACCCTGATCCTGCTATCTCAGAGCTACCAATAAACCTCTTCAGGTGGTGGCGGGGAGGGAGTTTATTCAATATAATTGAAAAGAACCTCTGACTTGCATAAGGCCTGCTCTGGTGGAAAAGACTGTTGGAGGATACCCTGGGTAGCGGAGTGGCTTTATCAAGACACCCCAGTGGTTTTGCTGTTTAGTGAATCAAGCTGTGCCTATAATTGCCTAATTGCTCCCCCCCCCCCCTTTTTTTTTTTCTTCCCCTGAAACGCTATGCTTTCACCATTCTGGGTCCCAAACTATGCTTATAATCAGGTGTAAGTAAAATAATTATTACTAAAGCAGCAGTATAAGATCTTAGTAGTGTATGCTTTTAAAAGAGTCTGGAATAAGAAAGGAAAACAAACCCAAACAAAAAAAAATTAACATAGTTGAATACTGAAAGTTTCTAGCTGCAAACAAAGACTAATATAATCTTTATCTCTTGAAAGGTGACCTAAGAATACTGAGTTATAGTTAATGTTTCTGAAGTCTGAGGTGGAAACGATGTGTGCAGTATCTGCCATAGGTGTTAGCACCATTTTGTGCACACTCAGCGTAAGACTGAGTGCGTAAGCAGGAGAAAAATGTGTCATATATATACAGAGAGTATTATGGAAGAGATGGAAATGTTTGTTTTCCTGAGAGTCCAGAGCTTGCCTCTTCTCTTCAGTGTCTGCAGTATTTATGCTGGAATGTGGCATTCAAGAGTCTTATCTCAGGACAAATAATTTAGAATTTGCAATTAAAAAAAAATCACACTTTTGGCCTATTATTCTACTAGTAGTTTCTAGTTCTAGTAGTTCTAGTTCCTTGAAACTACCATCAACACACCTACTTGTGCCCCTCATCGGTACGTATCCCACTTGTAGTGCTGGCGTACCAGTGTCTTTTTCTTGGATGCTGGTATTGCGGGGCTAGCATGGCAATAAGGTGCTGTTTCACTGTATAGTACTCTGTATTTTTGTGTGAGACATGCCATATGGGAGGTGTTCCTGCAGTTTCTGTTAGAGTTTGAAGAGGTTGGGATGATGGTTACCAAGGTCGATAATAATTTACTGTAGTTGTCACACTGCAAACAGCTAGAAACTGTAAGTTTGCATGGTTCAGGTTCAAGTGGGGATCAAGACCTCCCCTCCCTGAAGTATATGTTTTACTGACAGACTGAATCAGTGGGTTTCAGCTTTGGATTGTAGCCCATCAGTCATGAGGATGGATAATTCCACTGTTTCTTTTCACATTACATCAACCTCTTCATTAATCAAAGGCAATTTAAAGGGTAATCAAAGGCAAGAATATTTTATTTCTTATTGTAGCTGGCAGAATGCCTCTCTACAACTTTGGGTATTATGTAAGCAAACTATAATGGGCTTCTTGTCAGCCAGGTGTTAGCCACTGGCAATGAGAAAAAGAAACTGGTATTCCAGCACAATCAAGCTCCCTGTGATGCTATACAACCTGTGCTGCATCATTATCCTCCCATTAATTTCAAATTAATAGCTCTTACTTTGGATAATGGTGACTGCGGGGGAAAGAGACATAACTAATTTTAAAAAAAAAAAGAAAGGAAAAAACCAACAACCCTTCTCAATAATTTCTCAGGGAGAACCTGGAACATACAGTGGTCTAGACTGACCTCTTACAGCCACAAACCCATGAAGTCTCCACATTTATTTCTGTGCTGCCCTGAAATATGAGCCACTTGGACATGCTATATCCTGCCTTATTCCTGCCTTTATCCAAGTGACTGGACTACACTTTAGGCACACTTGGAAATGACAAATACATGAAATATGCCTGGAACTGTCTGACAGGCTGCCCGTGAAAGTCTGTTTTAGACTATTCTGCCTGTTACTGTTAAACTTTCTTTGTCTCCAAAACAGTGGACACAAAATGAGTACTTGAAACAGTCCTCAACTTATTCTAAATTCTGCATTGTGACTGGGCGTCGTCTGGGAGGACAAATTCTGTCATGGACAGAGAATATTCTAGAAACTGTTTGTTGCAATTTAATTATCATTAAAACTTATCCCTTTCAGTCAGATTTCTATAACACTGAATATTACTTTCAGACATGAGGTGTGTGGGGACTCAGAAGACAAAAAGTCCAAAAAGCTAATGCATAAGCCTTTCTTCCTTTGGAAATAAAGCTAATGAAATCTTTCATAAACTGTATAGTACTCCTGCAGTATTTTTCCACTAAGCAAATCTGGGGTTGCTCCACTGATCTCATGATAAACAAGTAGAGTAATATAAAATGTAAATTACAGAGACCTTGTGAAAGCAATAAAACTCCCTAAATGCTAATTACAACAAAAAGAAAATTAAAAGTTTAACAAGAGGGCAATAAAAGAAGGAATTTAAATATTCTAAATCTATTAAGATATAACACTTAATTGGCACTGAGCATGTTTAAGTGAGGCAGCTAACAAGATAAACACATTTGATGAGAGAAAATTAATGTAGTGGCACAGCAAAATACTATTTTATTTGATATTTTATATGTGTTATACGACAATTTAATTAAACATTGAAGTAATCCAGGCAAATAATTTCCTAGTGAAATAAACCAAGTATGATCAACTTCCTTTTCTTTAAAGGATCGATGCAGGTTGACACCTAATTTATGCTTTATGACTCTACAATCTTAAATTTTATGTCAAAATTAATGAGACAAAATAGATTTCTAAGGCCTATTTTTTTTTCACCATCACACAAGCATGGTAAGTCAAATCATTCTTGCTGGAAATAAGCTAAAATAGAAAAGTTCTTGTGATGTTACGACCTTGTAATTTTTATAAAAGCATGTTGCTAAATCTCAGTGCAAGGAGGAAATTTAATCTGTTGCCTTTCATTGAAGCAAGAAGGAAAAATTGTAATGATTCTGAAACAGTTTGTTTGAATACATCAAATATAAACATTTTTGTTTCTACTAAATGCTGTCAGAATAGTAATAGGCCTAATTCTAGTAAACTCCACTAATTTCTGTTTGCTGCTTTTAAAGTTTCTATTACGTGAAATATTGTTTCTCTTGCAAGCTAGACATAATTTCAGGATTGGACTCACTGGCTTGACTTGAGGCTGACAGAACATGTGTGCATGTATTTTATACACATTTTGTGTGTACACGTGTGGAGCTGTGGTCAGGCAGCCTTTGCAAAAGGCTTAAGTTGATATTTAAACTGGGTTATATCAGCCATCACATGAAGAGCGTCCCCATGAGTTCATAGTGTACTTTCCCTCTGGTACAGCTGACCAAATTTGAGGAAAGGCAAACAAGGAGGTTGACCTGCCCAACCTCAGAACAGGTCAATGACAAAAGTGAATCACTAGGAATATCTACCTGAGGGAAGCAGCTAATTTGCAAAGTTGAAATAAGATGTTCCAAATATTGAAAAGGCTATTCTACAACCGTATACGTGTCTGGTTTTATGTCCCCAATGTTGTTATATACTTTCATTTTCATTTTTTAGTGAAGAACATGAGCAAATCTTTAGGTGACAGTAACATCAATAACCTACACTTTATACTTTTAGCAAGACAGAATGTGGTCTTAAATTATTTTAGAAAATGCTTTCATTATTATTTTACTTTTTTATTTATTGAGAAAACAAGTATTTTTGTTCCAATAGAAGGCACTCATATCTAAAAATGCTTAAAGAACATTAAAAATCCTTAAAGACCAATGTATTTCTCCTTTGAGTGGTAATGAAAAGAAAACATTTATTTGTGTGATTCAGAGACAGAGATCTCTATTAAACAGCACAGATAGTTATACAAGATTGACAGAAAAAAAATAAGTGAATTTATAGTGTAGAACACATGTACGTTTGCATTAATTTCACCTTGTATCATCTTAACAACCTCCTACAATGATTTTCTTGTTTCTTTTCATATTAAAAATCCTTCAGAAGCTTCCTAAAATATTCTGATGATGACAAGCATCTTTTTATTAATCAAACATAAAAAAATATTTATACTCTGTAGTCAGTTGACCTTGGCTGGCTACCAGAAGGCCACTCAGTTTCTCCCTCACTACGCCTCCTCAACAAGATAGGGGTAGAAAATATGAAAGCCTTCCTATAATCTTTTTTTTTTTTTTTCATATATTAATTGAGACTTCCCTCTAAGTACTTACTCAGGAATGAACCCCTTTGTCTCAATAACATGTTCATAGTGGATACCTGTTACTTAAAGCTGAACAAAACATATGGCTCTGTGACCTGAGACAGACCTACACTTGTTGAGAGGACTAACCAGTTTATTTAATCTTTAAAATTCTAGTTTCTATGGTGTATTTCAAATAAGATCTTGGTATATTCTTTTCAGATTAGAACCAGGATACATAAACAGATAGAGTTATCAAATGGTAACAGAAAGAAAAAAAAAAGATAAAAAGAAAAACAGAGCAACTAGTCTCTAGAATTTCTTTTTCTTTTAAATTCTACTCTAATACTTTGTCATCTTAAAGCAATCTAATAGGGATTAAGTGATAGAGATCTTGAAGTCTTAAAAATGACAGAATTTCTATATAATATAGTCTTTGAAAAACAATCTGTCTAAAGGAAGTTGTATATCAATATACTAAATATTTCACTTTTTAAAATCCTTTCTTTTGGATTAAGGCTGAAACTAATGTATGGTTTCATCTGAAAAGTGTCTAAAAGGCTGAAGAGATAAATATGGGATTATGACAAATTGTTTCCTGAAACAAATATCCCAGTAATTTGCAGGAGAGATGTCCAGCAGTAGAGATATTCTAGCTCAGTGAGAATAATAGAAAGCAAAATTTAGCTGAAGAATAAAATCCTGGGGAAAATCTATCTGATAGAGTCTCTTTTACTCCACAAAGGTTTTTTTTGTTTTTTGGGTTTTTTTTTCACAAAACGCTAGGCAGATGCAGCAGGATTGGTGAGTGTTTATAACAAATGTGTCACTGATGAGTCAACGAGGAGTGATGGAGTAGTAAAGCTTGTTGTCTGAAGGATGCACTTTAAGATCTAGAAGTAGATATGAAGATACATACAATCAGGTATTGATGAGAAACACCTGAAGCTGCAAAGAAACAATGTTAGGAGAGTTGATAGCAACAAAAAGACAGTAATTTCATCTGTTTGCACTGACAGAAGACAGGAAAACGTGAAAACAAAAGGAAATTGTGCACGACAGTTAACCTTTCCTCTTTGTTTGTTGCCTCCCTCATTTGAAATATGGTGATCACGTCAGATTATCATTATATGTCTTGTTTTATGTAGGATGCCAAGAGAATAGACAGCTACAAATTTAAGTACTGAAGTAACTAAGCAGTGACTCATACAAAGTCTGGTAAACATAAGGAGTTGATACAGCAAAGAGTGTAAACCTTAAAAGACATAGGCTTCTTTACGAAGAGTAAAGACTAAAAATAGAACTGAGGAAGTAATTTGTAACAAGTAATTTCTGAAGAACACTTTCTTTCTTTCTTCTAGACAAAAAGCAATTTACAAATTTTCTAGGTCTCTTGTTAGTTTTCCAGCAAGAACATTGCCCTCTGTTCGTAGACAACTGGTGAATAATTAATTGCTAGAACTCTCTAATTTGCTCCTGCTTTGCTGGTGAAACTGCATGATATTGTTCCATGATACTTTCAGCATTCTCTGTTTTAAATAATAGTCCAGGTCAGTGGGAAATTACACTTTTTTTACAATCTGATTTCCCCACAGCTGTTGCATCTTAGTGTTAAGTTTGTATAGCTTGGGTTTTTTTTTTTTTCATGTTAGGCTAGACTTTGGTAGGATTTAGGCCACTTTTGTATGACTACCTGCACCTGAACTTTGATTTAATCAGTTTCTCTACTTTGGAAGACAAAATTTCATCCATACTTTGACATAAGAGTTAGTTTTGAAATGCTCCAGTATGTGTGGTAAGGCAATTCGTTGCTGCCAAAGATTGTGAAGAACTGTCTTTCTGCGTCAGAAGTGTGCAGTTCCAACAGCAGGCTCAAAGAGGACATTTGGAAATGGAGTCAGAGAAGGAGATGACCATCCACCATTTGCATGATGGCAGCACACTTGTTCAGAAAGTAAGAGACTTGTATCTACCACCCAGCTCAGAGTGGAGGTTTTCTACCCATCTAACCATCAAAGCATAGACTAATTAGTACAGCAGAAAGATGAAGCATAGATTTTTTAAAGTCTGCAGCCAAAGATACCTATCACATAAGGAAGAGCCAAGGAGGCATGTCTTTTAAAACTTAATTGCTATGCAATGTGAAGAGGCGAAAGTAACTCTGTATTTAGTATCCAGCACAGAACAAGAGTCCTTTTCGCTGTCTTAAATACAGAAGGAAAGGGTGTGGGGACAGGAACTCAAGTTTCTCACTTGCTGCACCATTGCTCTAACCACCAGGCACCACGCTTCTCTGCAAAATGTAAGGCTTCTGTCTCTTCCCACTCTCGTACATATAGTCCAGTGATCAGACTGTGTTGCTCTGACAAGATAAAGTGATAAGATGTGAGGTTGAAAAGGAGAAGCCTACTTTGTCCAGCCTTTGAAGATGAAATTCATACTTCCTTATCCTTTTGAAAGAAAGGATTTACATGCCTAACCCAGATTTGAACTTAATGGGTGGGTAAAGCTGTATTCTTTATTTGTGTAAATTGCCACTGTTTTATTCAAAAATTTAAGCTTTCTATTACTTTTTTTGAAAACATGGCCAGACCAAACACCAAACTGTCTTAGTGCTTGTGGTTTTATCAATTAATGGGAATTTTGCCACAGACTTTGAAGGCAATAGATTGGAGTAATGTTTGTGCATGATGTAATAATGTCCTCTAACTCTGGGGTCTTAGGTTGGAGACAGGCATAAAATAGGAAGAAAAAAGACTAAAAAATCTCTAATTTTTCCCCTAAGTTGTTTTAAACTGTTACATGCCATAGCACTACTCAACTTAAGTACACATTATCTATATTTTTCCATCAGAACTTAAAGTATAGTTAAATTTCTAATTCCAAGAAGCTTTACTCTTCTTTTTTTTTTTTTAAATTTTCATTTACACCTCTGCTGATATACTAAAGTTCTGTCCAATCACTAAAAACACAATCAGATATGAGATTTTTTTTTTTTCAGTTTTCTGATTCCACTGATCAGCAGAAGGATTCAGGAAGTATCAGGTATAAAATAATGTAGTAATTAAATTCACTCCTTTCTTCATAGCAAATGGAGACAGATCAGCTTGACCCAAGGGTCCTTGAAATTTTGCAGTTCCATGTTTTTGAGCTGAATAAAGATCTTCAACCATTAAATACCTAGCTCCCTCTCTACATTTGTGTGAAAAGTAAAGGTCTTTGTGTCTTACAAATGTAAAAATAATATATTAATTCAATTGCAGTGATAAGGGGATAAGACTAGTGGAAACGAATCCTTACCTTGTTTCCCTTGCCCTTGTACAATGAATCAATGACTTGGCATTGTGGTCTGATGACCCAGATAACTGAAATAGTTTAATCAATGTAGCAACACAGATTGTGTTGAAAATCTCCACACATCACAGATCCACGCAATTACTTTTGACACTTTAAATCTCTAACAGCTCAGCAATCTATACAGGCAGATAATGGCTCTGTAGTACATTGTTTATGCACTTGAACTGGTAAGACATCTCCTGGTGGAACTGAAAGCCCAGTGTCTGCAGTGTGACTACAATCTTGTGTATAAAAGGATTTGGCATGTTTTTAAGCACTTTTGTTGTCTAATTCCCTACCGGATCAGTGTTAGTTGGGGGGCATGGTGGTGTCCATTAGGATTCTGAAGCCGGATGCACTGTGTATGTTTATGTTCCCCTAAATCAAACGTTCAATAAGCAGATCAGAGTCTTTCTTGCTCGCAAATGGGGAATATATGCTGATGAGCAAGAACAACTATGTCTGGCTTTTTTTTTCCTAGTACCAGCTCCTCTGGAAAATATGTTGGGGCGAAATGTCACTCGTGGACACTGTGCTGCAGAACAAACTATTGATCTTCCAGAACTTCAGGACTGGCTATCCCACTTGCCATCATTCCTCCATTGCCACACACCAGCAGCAAAACTGTCCTGATCTGCGGTATGAGCAAAGCAGGGATGCTCACAGTGGTGGCAGTTCTGTATCTCTGAAGGTATGATCTTCCTGGGCAAATGCCTGAATTAGCTTTACTGAAAGCCATCAAAGGAGGACATTCCAGGAATTTCCTTGTACCTTTCTGGTATTCCTGGTTTGTGACAAGTCCAGTTTGGTACCTGGGGTTCTTGTGGTCCATTTTCCCACTCAAACTTCAATGTGAGTTTTACTTGAGGAAGGCTTGAATAATAATAATGAAAGGAAAAAAGAAGGGAAAAGGAAAGGGAAAGGGAAAGGGAAAGGGAAAGGGAAAGGGAAAGGGAAAGGGAAAGGGAAACGGAAACGGAAATGGAAACGGAAACGGAAACGGAAAGGGGAAAAGGAAGGTGAAGGGGAAGGGGAAAAGGAAGGGGAAAGGGAAGGGGAAGGGGAAGGGGAAGAAAGATAAAAAGGAGAGGGGGAGGGAGAGAGAAAGGAGAGGGAGAAAGAGAAGAATAAAAATAACAAAAATAAAAAATAAGAATAGAAATGGGAAAAGAAAAGGAAAAGAAAAAGAAGAAGGAAAAGAAAAAGTGAGAAAGAAAAAAACTCTAAGAAAATAGAAGAAAAATAAATAATAAGAAAAGGGACTACATTCTGATAGTGATGCTAATGTTAAAGGAATTTTCTGTAGTGGTGCAAACCTAACGATTTCTCTAGGACACATTCTGACATTGTTCCCGAGGAAAAGGCCATTCAGAATTTGTCTCACTGATGCTCCTCACAGAATAAAGTAGCCAGGGTATCAGACTCACAGTGCGCTTTGGCTTTCATGGCTGTCTGACAAGACTTGGCACAGGGGGGAAACTCCAATAATTATTTAACCCTGTCTTGTTACTTTTCTGAGTTTGATCTTGCTGAGAGCTTTGTATTTTGATTCTTTTCCTTGAGTACACTGATCCTGATGTTCAGCTTTAAATATATGACAAGTCTCAGCAGTTCAAGCTAAATGGGTGTTCAATTGTTGCAATAAAGCTATGGTGTTCTGCACTTCACGAGATAAAGACTCTTCAGAGGATCTTGAAATCTTTCTGAAGCATTACTTAATCGATTTTTGTGATATCTGTGCAACAAATACAATATTGTTCCATTTCTTAGGACAGTAAGCTGAGCTGTGGGAAGGTAAATGACATGATGCATCCGGGGAAGAGTAAAGAATGGAATCAAAATGTCTGGACTACCAATCTCATAGTATATATTCTAAACAACCTTAACTGTGAAAATGCCATTATGCCTTCTTTCTGTAGCCCTGCAAGCCAGTAAAAACTATTTTGGCACTGTCAGTAACAGACCACAGGCTTCAAATTAACCCTGCAAGAACTCAGGACTTGTCAGGTTTTGTTTCAACTTGACCTAGTCTGACTGGAGCTTTATTTACCTTCTTCAGCTGTAGTAGCAATTTCTAGTGACCAGGTGTCTATCACCTAATTTATTTGAATTTTGCTTATCTGTGTATAATTGTGTGGTACAACCATCATTTTCACATTGGTAAAAATTATTTGTTCTGTGCAATGTCAACTATTTATGATCCTAGCATAATGAGGTAGTGTAGAGAAGTATTGTCATGGGATAACAGCAGAGTCCTCAGAAGTGGGGACACAGGATGTGGAAGAGTATAGGCAAAAGGAAAGGGATGCAACATAATGCTGAAAATCACTAGATTATAAAAAACTCACCAATGGTCAATTAGAGAAATGCAGACCAGGGAGGAGGAAAAACTGGTTTTAGGGGTAACAATGAGTAAACAGCAAATATATGATAGAGATAAGACACTCCACAGACAGTAATTTCAATACCAGCATGGAGCAGCAGATCATAGAAGAAAAAAACAGGTATAAATCACCACTGAAAATGTATAAAATGTAACATGTTTTTTTTTCCTGTAGTACTTTGGTCTAGACTAATAACAATTCTTTGTGTAATCTGTAAAGATTTCAATTATGCCAACAAGACATTCTTGAATTTACATATAAAGTATGTTTCCTTTTGCCCACAATGTTTTGAATACCGTATTTTTATACTTTTCAATACTGGGAAATATGTAGAGTATATTAATTATGGTTTTTTAAAAAATTGTTTCTCTTTCAACGAGCAACTGATAGAGCAATCAAAAGAGTCATGTAAGGAATAATTTCTGTTTCTTTAAAATATAAGAAAATAACATCAATTTTAATTAGAATATATAATTTAGCATATATTTGCGTATATTTAATTTTTAAAACATAAAGCTGTAATCTGACTTAACTAAGAATTTTTTTAAAAAAGATAGTTCAATTCAGATTGAACTATTTTGGTGGACCAAATTGAAATTCTTTTTGTCTTCTTCCATTTTAAGATTATCTTTCTCACTGATATTTTTTGTATAGTAAAAGATCTGAAATTGTTTGGGTTTTTTCTCATTCAAGGCTTGCAGTCCTATTTTGTTCCAGGTACAATGTAGAAAAAGGTTTAAAGTAGCACGAGTCTGAATGATAAATAGCTACTTCAGATGGGTTAAAAAAAGTAAAGAGGTGACATTCATCTGACTAAGACAGGCTTCACTGTGGTAAATCAAGTTGCTTAAAAATGCCCATTTAGGATCATTAGAGACGCTCTGGGGTACTGAAGACATCTTCACTCAGGTGGCAAATGCTACACAGAATGAGACACAGTCTTCTCCAGCTCCAGATGGAGGTTACCACACAGTGCTCAAAATGGCACCGAACACTTATGTGGAGAAAATCTTACCTTGCTGAGCAGTAAAAGCACACGCTTTGAGCTAGTTGTCTACAATCCTTTATTGGTCATTACAGAAAAACAGGTTGCAAAAGACACTTTTTAAGAAAGACGCACATTTTTTCCTAAGGTAGGGGCTTAAAATGGGCCATTGAAAACATCCATCCCTTTCCACTAGGTATAGCAGTGGTCTAGTACAGCTAGTTAAGTTTCTGCTGGTATCATACATTCAGTGAGATGAATACTGCCTACTGTGCTGGCTATCACATTGTGTAAAATTCTTAACTGATTTTTGTTTTGTTTTGTTTTTTGTTTGTTTGATTGTTTGTTGGAACTATCTAATGACAAGAACGTCACTGAATTATGCAAAATAATACTTTGCTTTGCTGGTGGATTTGTAGGTTGATATTTTGACTACATAGTTTAGGATCCCATATTCTGCGTAGTGTTCTCAAAGCTGAATAGATCTATTGAGTTGTCCCAGAGCAGTACTGCAGATTTTCACCTTCATAGTAATGTATGCTTATTCACTACATCCTAAAATTGCACAGCTTTTGACGCCTATGAAAAAGAGAGTTGGGCATAACATTTCCATAAACTATACCTCGCAGCTAAGTGTACTTCTGAGAAACATATCTATCTAGGTTATGTCACTCAGTTTTAAGAATGGCATGTATTTTCACAGTGCCTTTCCCAGGAAAATAAATGTTAATTTGAGACTATTTGGTATAAAACTATTGATGACTTACCAGAGATCACATAGAAAGTCTAAAACAGATCTGAAGTTTAAGTTGGGACTTCAGCTCTAGGTTAAGACAGGTGATTACAGGGGTCTTCATATGCAATCAGTACCTAATTTCCCATTTTAATAAATTGAATTTTGAGTACTTTCGGACTAGAGAGAAAATTATTCTAAATTTAATACTTACTGGCAAGTCAGCTGAATAATCCTCTGAACTGCTGTATTTCTGCTCAAGGGATTAAATTCTGTTGCTCACATACAGACACCTATTGCCACTTAGGATGTTTTAGGGTATCCAAGATAGGTATCCATGGGTCTGACAGACATGACATAGGAGGCCTATTAAATGCATGTATTTCTCGAGTGGATGCCTCAGAAATCCTAGGATATAAACCACAGCAGTCATGTGAAAATCAGATAAATTAGGTAAGAGAAGTAAAAAGAAGAATGTGGAGGCCTCCTTAAGTTATGAGAAAAATTCTTGCTTGGTAAGTGTCTTGGTAAGAGGAGCTTTATTTCAAGGTGTAGATGAGGTGAAAGTGAAAGTGGAGTCCTTCCATCAGTGTACAATTGTAAGAACTCATTTTGGATGACAATCTAGTGACAGTTTTGGCTCTGATATCTCCTCATCTGCGGTCTGCCTGACTGGCCTCCTTGCTGTGTTTTTCAGAGGTTAATGTATCTCTGCTGTGTTGTGTAGAAATTTTTCAGCCCAAGAAACATTTTCTAACTTGAGTTTCATCAATACTTTAATCTTGTAAACTCTCTCCATTGCAATAAACCCATGATTTCAAAGTAGCAAAAAAAGATATTTCAGTAAATCATTCTCAAGCATCCTATTTAGGACTTGCATTTGAAATGGCATTATCTATATACTGTGAAAAAAAATATTAAATTTGTGATGTGAGGAAATATTCTGAGGTGTAGGCATCTTCAAAACAACTTAAGACTTGGAGAAACAAAGAAAAAGTCAAAGCAAAAATCCTTGTGCTAGAGATCCAAGTGCTCTTCCAAAATGGTTTTCAGGCTTTTGTGCCTGAGAAGAGAGAGGAGAAAGAAGAGAAACTGAATTAAAGAAAAAAAAAGAAGCAAACAAAATTTTAAAGAGCCTCCCGATTTCAGGGGCTTGGCTCATAGTGATTGTGAGTTTGGCAGTTACTAGCCCGTGCTTGTGCATCTTTTCTTCTCCCTGACCCATACTCTTCTCAAGTGCAGGAAACCTTAATGGCAGTTTTCACCTTCATTGTCATACCTAGAAAAGTCCATTTTCATATACTTGGGCTTTCCATCAAAGAAAATACTGAGTTTCCTTTTGAAAGAGTCTGGTGTTTGATGTCTACCTCCCCTTAAAAGAATATTTATCCTTTGTTTGCTGATACTTCATGGTTCAGTTCTGAAAAACACTATTATTTTTCTTATTCCACCTGACCCTATCTGTCCTACAGTTTGGAGTGTGAGGCATTTTGTTGGTAGTCTTTTTTCTCTCAGGCATGGATTATATCTATACTTGTTGAAGTGTTCAATACAACAGATATTCAGTGCTAATTGCTAGCACAAATACCAACCTGTATCACTGTGTTTTGGTCCCCTACGGACACAGGAGATCAAGAGTCTTTGAATTATTCCATATGCAGGGGGAAGAAGGAAAGACACAGAGAGTAAGTATTTTTTTTAGCTATTATCACCTTGGTAAAAGAGATCATAAAAGACCTCAAGAGCTATGATTTACAACCCTTGTTACTGCTTGTACTACAGTAGGATCCATCTAGAAGATTTAACTAAACAAGGTGAACTCTACTGTCTTGGTTCCTAGACAAACATTAAGTGGGAGACAGCTCCATGCACAGAAATTTAAAATTAAAAAAAAAAGAAAACAATTGTGGGAATTGAACATTTTTTTTTTTTAAATAAATGGGGAATAAAACCTTGCAGTTAATATTCACCTATAAAAGATTGTGGAATGGATGTGAGAAAGTGAAGTTTCCAAGTTCTTCTGGAATTGAACTGAGTTATAGGGAATTCAAGTTAAGTAGAAAAAAAAATATCAACCAAAGACCTGCAAGTGGGAAAGAGAGGAAGCAGGGTTATGAAGGAAAGCTGACTTGGGTTACAAGAAGACATGGACAATATGGAATGGAAGAGAACTGTGACATTTCACTACAAACTGGCCATGTCTGGATTTTCCACACTGAGCAGGCAGCTCTAAACCTTGTGTGTGCTGTCCATTACTGCACTGGACACTGCCTTACAGAGAATACAAAATATATTTCAAGGCCATACCCAAAAAGTTCAAATATTTTGTCATGGTATATTGACTTAACATTACAGATATTGATCTAAGCTGAAAACAAAATTATGAATTACCTTAAAGGACAATAAACATTGAGACTAACTTTGGAAAAAAACAAGTTTATTACATACAAACCAGAAAAAAAAAAATCTTGTCCAACAACCAATTTCATGAATTGCCATTTTCAATTTGTTCTACATTTTATAACATAATAAAAGATAATGCAAATGTGAACATATGGAAATATATCAGAAAGTAAAACATGAGGAAGTAAGACATGTGTCCTGGTTTTGGCAGGGATGGAGTTAATTTTTTCCTCTCAGTAGCTGGTATGTTTTGGATTTTCAAGAATGTTGATAAACACCCTGATGATATGAGTTGTTGTGAATGATGCTATACTGCCATTTTACAAAAATACTAGGTTTTGGGATCTGCAGTTCCATTTGCCTATGGTACATGTAAGTAATAGAAATTAATTCTTAACAGTATGTGTATCTCTGCCAGTAATTATGAGTTATTTTCACAGGAATGTTATAGTATTACCTACTTAAAGGGCCTTTGTGAGAGTTTTCTCACCTTCAGTAGTAGTAGTAAGAATAACTATTTATTCAGCATTTTCATCTATAAAGCTAGGAGATGAATCCCATCCTCGCACTATAGTTCTATAATGTCTAATAAAGCTGGTCCTGAGCTCTGTTTCTTTACTGATATGTAATTTAAAAAAAAATATTCCCCAACAGACCTGGAGATTCAGATTAGATGCACAGAGTAAAGCGAGAGTCACTGCAGTATTAAAGATCCTACAGGGGTTCCCTCACCACCTTTTGTGACTTCTGCAGGAAAAATATCATTAAAAAAAAGAAAAACATGCAACTCCTAGTTGATTTAGCAGATCCGTCTCTGAAAACACAGAAGGAGAAAAACTATGAAGAAAGGTGTTATTTTTACTGACATTCTTCATGTTTTAGTATGACACTGTTTGCAAAGTGTTTTCTTATGCTTGGATGATCAGCACTAAATAAATTGCAGTGAAAATGTGCTGGATAAGTGTTAGTAAAAATATGGATTGCCAGCTAAAGTGATGTTTCACAGTACAACACGAAAAACAAAGTAAACCAAAACTCTTGAGGTAGAAACTGTTTTGCATTGAAAAGTCAATGAGCATTGATTTTAATATGAACTATGTTTGCTTTATATTGCTAGATATATAAAAGATTTTTATAGTTTCAAAATAAAAATGTGACAAATAGAATTGTAGAGGATTTTTCTCATTGGACTATCTAAAAAAATGTAATAAAACAGTCACAGAGTTTTCAAAGCTATGAGGCTTTTTGTCTATTAAAATGCATAGATTGAAATGTCATTTAATTGAAAATTAAACTACATCAAAAAGACTATTAAGAAATGAGATTAAGTGGATGGACTATCTCCTTCAATGTCAATGACTGACTTTTTCAGCCACTCTGAGAAAATGTTTCCAGAAATCAGGAGAAGTAGGATCCACGAATCATGGCTTGTAGTCTGGGAGCATCTCTCTCTGGCTTGGTTGCTAATGTAAAATACTTTTTTATTTCTGGTTAAAATGGATATAATCACTATTTCTCTACCTCAAAGCCCTTTGCAATACTGAAAAGGGAGAAATCAGCATATAATAAAAGCCTTTTGGGAATGTGAGTAAATGAGTATGTATGTTTAAGGGGTGTGGGTAAGAGTGTTAAAAAGCTTTTACTCTCTAGCGTGTGCCATGCATCCTGGTGTGATTCTGACTGTGCAGACAACGCTCTGTTCTCACCACATTGCATCAATGTTGTGTATATCCCTGCACGAGTGTACACACTTATTTACACAGAGTTGTCCACACAATTCAGTAAGAAATCATCGCTGGAAGCTTCCCTACGGAAAGATAAGCTTTACTGTTTATCCTGTTTAAATTGCACTTTACTCAAAACCCATCTGGGGGAATCGTACTTTTGTAAGTAAAAGTAGATTAGCATAATTTAATCAGCCTGCATCTGCTGAACACTCTTGTCATCTCCTCAAAGACTTAATAGTTCACTTCTTTTGCCTGACCTTTGCTCACTCTGACAATAATGTCTGAGAATATTCCAGACACTTTTATATATAAGATTCGTTAGGAATCAAGCAACTTTTAAAAACTTGAAACAGAAAAAACTAATTAGGATACCTTTCCTGCTGAAATGCAGAAATTTCCCCGGTTTTGCATTTTACAGCACAAGCATTAGTACTAACTGGTAATAGTTCTTAAAAAAAAAAAAAAAAAAGATAAACTAGGATAGATTTCAAGTAGTAAAGAAGATTTTAGTGTTAATAGAATCTATTGCAATGCTCACGGAAAGCAACTGAATGATTGTTTTTTTTCTTTTTCCAAGTAAGAAGTGGTTCTGGGTTTGATTAAAGACTTATATAGAGTCTGCAGCATTAACCACTAGTGAGTAGTGTACAAAAAAAGGTACAAGAATAGGACAAGAAACTTACAATAATTTCTAGAGTATTTTCCCAGCACCACGATTGGTGATTCAGACCCTTCCTGAACCAGGAGAATTTTCTTGATATTTAGTAGCCTGTGATAGACATTTGTCTCATTAAAAAAGTTCCTGATCTTAGAAATCCATTAATGCTGAAATTTGTGTTCCACAAATTTGTGTTCCACGAATTTTCTGGTTTTTTTCTCTATTCACATTCTCCATGCCAGTTCTGATTTTACAGAGCTCCATTGCATTTTTTTCTGTGCCCCTTCTTTCCCAGCTTCCAGATGTTGCTTTCCAAGCAAAAGACTCTTGGTCTTGTAATTTTTTTTTTTATCCTGTGATGATATGATCATTCTTTCTCCACAATAAAATGGTTCCAATTTTGCTTTAATACTTATGTTCATAATCTTACTCTTTCTAATAGAAAAAGTGCCATATTCTGCTGTAGATATATCCATACAATCCCTGTTAACAGGTGTAGGAATTTTCCTTTAAAACTTCCTGAGAAATGTACTGTCTCTGTGTACACAGCTCATAACAATTAAAGAGATACTTTTATCATGACTATACTTCTTTCACAATCAGGTTTATGCTAGATAGAATCATAGACTCATAGAACGGTTTGAGCTGGAAGGCCCCTTAAAGATCATTTGGTTTCAATCCCCATGGCTTGGCTAGGGACACCTTCCACTAGATCAGGTTGCTCAAAGCCCAATCCAACCTGGCCTTCAGCACTTCCAGGGATGGGGCATCCACAACTTCTCTGGGCAACCTGTTCCAGTGCCTCACCACCCTCACAGTAAAGATCTCACTGCCTTTCCTAGAGCTTTGTAATCCTTCTTGATACTCCTCAGACTTCTTCTGGTGTCCACATGAAACAATAGCAGTAAATAATAGTAAGAGGACCATACGAGGCTTGGTAGTCTCTCGGTGACATCCCTGATACAAGCCCCCGGTAAGAAGCCCACCTTTCTAGAGAGTGTGTCAGGTTGGCAAATGAGTGCCTCCGTACCTCTCAGTACCTCTCAGAAGAGAGTCAACCACTTCTATCACCTCTCGCCTTTTCTTAATTGCTCTGAGTGCTATACAGGGATCACGCTGCCTTGCTCAGCTCCAGCATCTCTCTGGATGCAAAGATAATTTTTCTGCAGCTAAAATTTGTCAAGATGAACAAAACCTTTTACTTATACATATACTTTGTGTCAGTAAACACTGATTACATCCTCAAGTAATGTAACTAAAGCTTTTGTTGACTAGTAACAGGACTCTGATATTGGAGTTATATCTCTGTAGGTCATATTCTGCCATAGGCAAGTCATTTACTTTCTCACATTAGCCCAAATATATAGCTTGCTGCTGAAGAGATTAGAGAAAACAGAGGGTTCTTCTTCTTCTATGCTTCTGTCTCACTGAAAACAAGCCAAATATCCAAAGATAATTGAAGGCATGAATGATTTGTTCTTACTTTCCTAATGTGTGTGTTTTTAGAATCCTGTTAGGTTAATTATATATTATATTAACACTCGTTCTGTTATATGAATGCCTAATAACTACTGTTTACAGATTAATGGAGTCTGTTATGCAGATGCTTTTAGTCACATTTGGAGGTGGTCAGCACAATTTTTTTTCACTTCTTTCTTGTAAGTGGTTTTGTCAATTTCATATATTACGGGAGCTGCTGAGATCCATGCGATGTAGTTTTTCAAAAAGAGGTTGCAGTATGCTTCATGTGTGTCTGCAGTGTAAACCAATCCAGGAGCTGATGAAGAACACAACAGCTTACTCACTGAGAGTTATAACTCAGCATGAGAACTTGATATGAAGTTGTTGAGCACAGAAAGAGAGGGACTCTGACGGTCATGAAGGCTCTTCCTGTTATTTATTGATTGGCACAAGGCCAAATCTACAAACAGACTTAAAGACTGTAGTTCATAAATCTGAGCCACCTTAGCTAAGCCCATGAGTAATCAGCCAGTTCAAGTGGTAAAACAGCCTTACAGAAGGTGTCACTCTAAACTGGGAACGGCCTTTTTCCCTTTCTCTTACGCAAATCTTAAATTTGCACAGCATCTAAAAGTCAGTAGGACCACAGAGATTTAACCTTGGGTAAGGGCCAAATTCCTCCCAGTCCACTCTCACTCGCCCTCAAAAGTACAGGGGAGAAATAAGATGGGAAAATTCATTAATTGAGGCAAAGCCAGGGAGACCACTTGCCAGTTATTGGGGCAAAACAGCTTTGCCTGGGTAAAATAATTTAATTTATTGTCAATTATAATAAAAATTTAATTATGAATTTGAGTAGTGGGAAATAAAAGGCAAAAGGCAAACATTGAAACACCTTCATCCCTGCACCCCCAACTCTTCTCCCTGAGGGGCGCAGGGGTGGGCTGGGGGCTGCGGTCAGTCCACCCCAGCCCCTCTGGGCCGCTGCTCCCTCCTCACACCTCTCCCTGCTCCAGCGCGGGCCCTTCCCCGGGCTGCAGCCCTGCAGGGACACCCTGCTCCCGCCTGGGCTCTCCAGGGCCGCAGCTCCTGCAGGAAATATCCCCCGGCTGCGGCCTGGGGCCCTCCCCGGGCTGCAGGCTGGCTCTCTGCTCCAGCGGGGTCTCTGCAGGGCTGCAGGGGATCCCTGCTCCGGGCCTGCAGCACCTCCTGCCCTCCTCCTGCTGCGCCCTCGGGGTCCCTCTGCTGCTGCTCCCTCCTCGCCTTCCTCCTCCTCTGCCTCTGCCTCCTCAGGCCCTTTCCCAAACCGCTTTTCCCCCCATGGCACCCCCAGCTTGGCAGGCAGGGATATTCCCTCAATTAGGATCACATGAAAAGCACTGTATGAGAGATATCACACCATATGTAAGAAGCAAAAGAGTCTTCTATAAACTTTTAAAGATCTTTAAGTTCTTTTCCTGAGCTAATGATTCATGGCTCAGAAAGTTATGGAAATACGTGCAATCTCATAATACCGTTGAGAGACGTCCTAGTACAGGATTTGCCGAGTCTTCAGCCCTCCTGTAAATGGACATGGTTCTATTCATAGGTACCATGCACAAGCCCTGAAGAAAGATAGCTGAAAAAAAAGGATTTTGACTACAAGAATATATCTTTGTTAATAAGCTCCTTCGGAAATCTGAACAATCTTCCAGAATGTCTTCTCTTCTCATTTCCTTTCTCTTACGTTAATTAATTTTCTGATCATCACTGATGGATATGTTTCAAGTAAGTCATAGTATGTCAAACTGATTTATAGAATAAAATGTGTATTTACTATTCCTGGATCCTTCTTCAATTAATATTGTAAAGAGTGTGCTATTTATGTATTCAGGGAGGCAATTTGTCAGGGGAATCGCTATTACCTCTTCCACCCTTAGCAACAGCAGTTCCTACAGTAAAACTCTAGTATATACATGAGGCCTCTTATAGTCACAGACTCACATTCATAGCTTCCATATTTGTGGATGAAATAGAATTTTAATTTAGATTTTAATTTAGTCTTAAAATAATCTACATTAACTTGAGTTATTACCGATTAGCTTTGGGTTTATATTATCCCTCTGTTAATCCATCAACCAATCAAAAATATAGAAATATTCAACTGGTTTGGCAACAAAGACTGCACATCTTTTAGCTTTGAACACATGAGTTTGTATCCCTGAAATGAAAGATCAGCCCCATTAGATCAAAACACCCATGGGATGAAAAAAGGGGCAAAGAGGGAGCTGCACTTTGTTAACCATGGTTAACACGTACTACATGTACTACACGTTTTCTGAAACTGATCTAAAAAGAGCATGGTTCCAGGTTTTTGTCTGGGATCCACCTCAAACTGTGCAAGTTTAAAACCAGATTAACTAGTGAAATAAATAGGAATATATTTTGAACATCTTATAAAAAATAATATTTTAATTATATGTTTCTGCACAACTTTTGTGATGTGTGATGAGTTTTCATTTAGTAATTTCAGGTTTGAATGGGACAAAAGCAGTGAAAACCAAAAACTAACTGAACCGATTTGCCTCATCTCCACAAGTGAATTATTCTGATTTACAGTGACTAAAAAGTAGGCAAATGAGATGAAATACATGGAGATTCTCTTGGGAATTATTAACCTGTCTATCCTCATTTTTAACAAAGGTTGCTGTCAGGACAGGAGACCTCGTACAGCTGAGTAAGCACCAAATCCTCAATTCCTGTGTTTGCATGTTGGTTTACTAGCACTGGATAATGCAACAGGTGTTTTAAGAGGGTGAGGTTCAATGTGCGTTGTAACAGAATCAGCAAAGTAAAACTTCTTAAAATGTTCGGGTGAGTTATCTGGCACTGGCAGAGAACAGACACTGATGTTAGTCAAATATTCAGTTTAATCTTGTTACACTATATTGAGTCTATTAGCGCTTGATGGGTGGCAGTAAGTACTATTAGCAGGGTGACTGAATATCAGGGAATAAAGAATTCTACTGAAACATCTGTTTTTCAGATATCCAATTAATATGAATGGTCATTAGCAGGGCAGTTCTCAAAAAGATACAGCAAAAGGTCAGAAATTTTTCTGATGTAACTGCATTTCAGTGCCATAAACCCAGTCAATGAAATAAAACCTCTGACTTTTCATTTAGGAACAACCATGACTTTGATTCAGGAAGTCTGGCTAATGGGACATGGAGATTTCACACTAAATCTGTCATTTGTTTAATTTAGCCTAAGTCTACAGTCCAAGTAAAATAGTTACGTGGTAGTGGTCAGTGCAAAAGGAAGTGTTGTTTTCAAATGAACACCAATCTCCCAAATTATTTTTGCCTTCACACCTAGTGGCAGATGTGCTAGCCAATTTTATTTTTTACTACAGTTTATGTAGGAACATGCCTGAGTAACATCTCATCTCGTATCAGTGAGTAAAGCACTTGAAGATTAGAGCTGGAAAAAAGTAAATAGGTGCCAAATTTCTCAGGCTGCCAAGTTTAAGTGCAATGTGGTACATGAGCAAGAGTTAATTGGACTTTCAAGAGGCAGAGATCAGTCCCATTGGAGAACATACACCAAAATTAACCATTTAATGCTATCTCTAAAGTCATCAAAATGTCTAATTAAGAGCTTACTATCCCACAGTTAGATCCCTTTACCTAGCACTGAAGGAATTAAAATAAAATTTAGAAGTTTGAGAAGTGAAAAACAAAACAATGAATTGTGTTGATTAAAAAAATAAAACCCATCCTTCTGTTATTATTTAAGTGCAAATGTACTGTATAAGAGCAAAGAAGATACAAGAGAAGCAAAACCCATCAATCTCTGCAATCCCAAAGTATTTGAAGTCATGTACACAAGGTAACACGTTTTACTGCTTGTTCTGTTAAAGACTATATAAGACTCTCAGCTATTCATAAAATTGTTGTGAAACATGCAGTAATATCTCTTCTCAGGGAGGATCCCAGTTTCTTCACTTTCACTCCAGGATGAAATAAGTCGATCCAGTGTAGAAAAGTCTAAAAATATATTAAGACTCTAAGAAGTCTTGAATCTAAAGTATAACTTAGCATGATATTAGTTCATATTCCAATAAAAATTTACATAAAAGACAGTAGTAGATATGTCCTTAAGTTCAGTAGAAGAATAACTTGAGCATCCAAAGAGTTAGTTTCATTTTACTCTTCTTTCTGTAGATACACCTCTTGGCAGAAAGGACATGCTAGATTCACAGTTACAGAGTGAAAGAATAAGCAGCACACAAAAAGGCACAGGAAGCAACTCCATGCCTTGTGCTAAGGCCACTGATCTTTATAGCAAATTCTGAGTTTTGGATCTTGTTCCTTCGGCATTACACCGTTCACATAAAAGAGTTCTTGGGCTAGAAAGTAGATGTGACCTTTGGATCCAGGCACAAAACCTTGTCTGGATATCCCAGCCACAAAGTCACCTAGAAGTTTGAATGTTTTGTCATGATCTTTTTTTTTGTCCCATGTCTCAACATGAACTTCAGGAGGAGACTACAGAATCCTTCCAGAATATGCCTAGGTACCATGGTTGCCATGGGACTAAAACAGAAGCAAGATGTATCTAATCATTAACAAAACAACTCTGGGCTTGTTCAGAGATGTACTTCCTACTTTCCAGATACAGAAGAAAATTTCAAGCTAAGCAAGAAAAGACTTTGAGAGGTGATTTTAGATGACTAAAGCTGTTTTGGGGTCACTAAAGTTGGTTTTAGATCACAGTTGCATCACAATATAAATGCTACATTTTGATGACAAAGGTAAGCATATACCAATACAATAGCAATGCTTTCTAGGTCCAGGGACTGTGTGTCCTGACTAACATCCCAGCTCCATAGCAAAATGATATGTGAATGCCCGTCATCTACTTCCTTTCTCCTCTTCCCTCTTTAATGATATGATTTTCATACTAGCGAAACATGGACATATGGGTTGACCTATCAGCCTCCCTGACAATATTTCAGGGATACTTGGATTACTAGGGTATTACGTAATGTGTCTGCTCCACATTACAATTATACTGAAAGTTTATATGAGAAGCCATATCTTTTTGCTGCTGTCCAAGAATATTAATTTCTCTGTTGGATTAATCGCACAAATGACACAAAACAAGTCCTCTTCCATCATTTTCTGTTCCAGCATTGCTTTCTTTAATTTCTTTCAGAAAAATAACAAAATTCTAGAAGTGAGTTGTTGAGTGCTGGAGTCTTCATTTCGTACTCAGGTTGAATATAAGCATGCAACCAAAATGAGAGAAAATTAATGCTGTTACACTATTCATTGCTTTATTTACTCTGTTGCTTGTTGCACTAGGACATTTTCTGTAAATTGAATTGAGGAGAAATAAAACAAGTACAAGTCAAGATACCATCAATCCCCTAGAAGATTTTGACTATAAAGAGCAGTGTTTGTACTTAAAATAGAAAATAAAAAACTCATTCCCCTTCCCATTATCTACATGCAGGTGATCTTGTCGTATTTTAAGCAAGAACAAGATAAGCAATGAAAACCAATTTCAAGAAACATTCTTTAACTACAAAAATGAAATTAAAAAGCAGTTACATTCGGTGTTATATTGTCTCATCTTGCTGAACTCTAACAGGCACTGCACAGAAAAGTGTTGCAAAAGCAGAAATGTCGGTCATATTAGAATGTGACTTCTACTATTCTGTTTATTCATGGCATGTGATGACAAGAAACAGACAGGGAACAATGATTGGCCTGTAGAAAAAAAAAAAAAAATCCACAGAACAAGTAAGGACAAGCAGTTGGGTCAATTATAACGAATAATTTATCTTTTTAGCCTGATCCTGAAATGATGCCTTGGTTGATGTGACTTCATCTGTTTAATAATTTCCTCTCCATTGTTTTCATGATCTAACAGACAACTAAAGCACGATAGCCTCTGTGCTTCCCAGAACTGGGAAATATGGTCCAGATCCAGGAAAGAACTCATGTGCCTGATTTGATTTTGTGCTCTAGCTTGTTCTCAGGAGGGAAGGACCATCAAACCTGTGTCAGTATTAAGCATGCACTTTTACGCCACAAAACTCAAAAGGACTTGGCCACTGGGAAGTAGAACTGGAAAATATATAAAACAAGCATAATCTTATGTATTTTGTGATATTAAAAAGTGGTGAGCACAAAAGCCCTGTGGACTTCTTTCCTCCAAAAAACCTATTCTGCAACAAATGTTTCCCCATCACGTTAATTGAGTCAGTGTTGTAGTAGGTACTGATGAATGTCAGCCCTACAATCCTCATCCTGTCAATAGCACCACAGCAATTTCTCTCAGCCCAAAACAATAATCTCATGGTTGGCTATTTATTTATCCTAGTTGGAACCAGAATAGCTGTCTTGATAGACTCTTTAATTTTTGATTAAGACATTCAAAGAAAGCATGTTTGCGCTTCTGAAAAGGAGTATTAGATCAATTTTCTGGGCAGAGTTCCTCTGCATTGTGCTTTATGCTATGGCCAAAGCAATGAGACAAGCCTCTGTGTTCACAAACTGATTGTCTCATGGAGCACAGGAATACCGAAGTCTTGTTGTCTTGGGAGTGGGTAGTGCATTTGGATTCGCAAATGCCTGAGCATCATGAGGTCGGAGGAGTTTTCATGTCACAGTGGTGGAATTCATAGCAACTCTCTCCAGAGTCAATTTTTCGACCTCTAGCAAAGCCTGAGTTTGTTCACATCCTTTCATATGATATTGTGGAAGGGAAAGATGTGTTAACAGCCTCTCCTCTCTTTGAAGCATCTATTAGGAGCTACTTAACAAACTCTAAGGGTTGGTTAAGGAACTATATTTAAGACTTTTGTCAAAGATCTTTCTGCTTGGACATGAAAGCTGTGTTCAAGAGATAATTAGAGTAAACTTACAACAAATATGCAACAAAACTGGATAATTGCACCAGCATCACTTCTTTAAGAAGCAACATGAAATAGATGTGCAAGGCTGTTGTCTTGGACATGCTAGGAGGACTCAAGCTATTACTCACTTTTCTTTCTGTTTTGCTAGTTTGCTTCATTTCTTTGCTAAAAAGCTATGAATATTCTTGCAGATTTGCAGTGACGCAACTTTTTGCCACACATCAAACAATATGAACCTTAGAAAAGCAAGATGAGGCTGCAATACAGTTAGAGTGCAGAGAAGAGTACCAGAAGTCATACAGTAGTGAAGAGCAGCCAAAACCGCAGACCAGATTTGCTGATTCTGTGATTGCCACTTCAAAGCTACTAGTTCGGGCTCTCAGGTTAGTACTTTAAGTATCTGCTAGTTCTAAAAAAGAGTGAGCAAACTCAATAGACCCTTTCGTGAAAGTTTTAAATAATGTAATTAGGTTATTTTAAACTTCTACCCAGATTTTATGATTTTCTACAAGTGTGTTGAAATGACAAACTAAAGGAAACAAATGAATAAATAAATACAAAACCAAATTCTTTTTTTTTTTCATTTTACTTACACAGTTTGTTTCACAATAGCAGAAACTGGAGATTTGATGTCAAATGCCAGATATTTTTTTTTGTAATTTGGGGGATGATTGACCAATCAGCTGACTCTAATAGTGCATATGTGGGACTGGTATGATTTTCTATTTTATTTTGTGAGGTGAATCTGAATGATTCACAAGCACATGCCTACAGTGCAGATGGATTCTTAGATATGTTATTGATTTATCTGAATCCAGTATTTCTCATATCCTGTCCACAGTGAGCATTTTTGAATTTAAAACTCTGACCAGAACAATGTCTATAGATAGTTGGAAATTTTCGTTTGCTCCAAGGAATAAATTCTCCCAATGACATTTTAGATCAGCGGCTGAGTCAGTGCTTTGGTGGCATGTAACTGTGAACTCTTTAGCTAATATCCCCTGGAAATGATACTTCCAAGAAGAGTCTTATTTCTCACTTTCATCTCCTCAGACTGCCTGCAGCAATGGCTGACTCAGTTATCGATTAGTAAGCTGAACTTTAATGAAGCCGAACTAAGGGACACTCAGTTGAACCTGTTTGCATGTCAGGGCTGAATTTCACTTATTACTGTAGTGAAAGCATATTATCTTACTGTATTCATTGCTCTGATGCTATCTTTTAGAGCTGATCTGGTACTGAAACCTTCTGAAAAGAATCCAGTTCTAAATTTAACTACTGAATAAATAAGTTGGACATAAATAAAATTACTGTCCAACTATACAGTGATAAGTCTCATTTAATATGCAGTTCTCTTTACAGCACAACATGTAGTTTTGATTTCAAAGGATAATTAGGGATAGGTTCTCAGTTTCACTGTAATTCAATATAAACAATACTTTTGTTTCAGAATGAATTGCATTGCATCAGATGTTATTGTTAAAAAAAATGTTTTCTGATATACATCAGCAAGAGCTCTTGTAGCTTGAGAGTGGCTTGGTGAAATACCTTTATTTACCCCAGATTTTCAACATCTATATTTTGTATTGTAAGTCTCTCCTTAAGAAGGCAAGCTATCAAGAAGACTGCTAGGAAATGCATTTTGAAAGGCCACAATCACATGGTCAGGAAAATAAGGGCAAGTTACTTACCTTCTACTGAGTTTAGGCAGTGTCTGACTTTTTACTATGCCAGCATTTCAAAGACAAAGATTTTGGTCCAGTAAAGCATATAACAATGCATTTAAATCCTAAAACAAGCACGTGAGGAACTTTAATTGCTTTGAATATTAAATCACTGCTGAATTCTAGACCTCTGAATGTGAGGGAACATTTTCTTTTCTACCTTCCTCTCGCCACTGAAGGAATGTAATTTTTTTTTTTGTTTCCTGCGCCTTCAGTGATTGGAAACAGTAAACCAAAGATAGTTCTGGAATTATACCTTCATAGTTGTAGATTTCTAATGACCAAGTCCTCAATCCTGGGAATACCACTGCTGCTGTGCCAATTTCCATGCCATCACACTACTCTCTGAACATTCCTACTGTTCTTCACGTTATCATCAGTGCATCAAGATTCACTCACTTATGAAGTACTTATTGAAGTGAGCAAAGTGCTTATTCACCACTTTCCTTATGATATGTATTTTGAATTCTGTACTGCCTAGAAGCCCATGCTGTGGAATAAGGATCCCATTGGAGTGGAAACCATAAAAAAAAAAAATGAAGAAAGAAGACCTTCTTTGCCTAAGCAATCTCACCATCTAAATGCAAGTCTCACCAACACAGACAGGATGGACAGCCTGAGAAAGCCAGGATTATTTCTTGGCATGCTGAGCAGTGATCTCAGCACAACAGCAACTCATTATTTATTTATCTATTCTCTGTAAGAAGAAAAGGGAATTTTAAGAAGGACATTAAGAAAAAAGTAATTAGTTTTGCACAAACAATTAAATCTTCTTCCACTTCACTATACAAAGACACGTTCAAAAGGTGGAGTTTGAGGCCATGTAATGAGAATCATCATAAGACTTACATTTTCCTTGGAACATTATTATCCTCATTCTTTCTTAAGGATGGACTGTCCTATTTTTACATTTGTTAAGTTGCCACTTATAAACGTTTATCCTGTCAGCAACTTCTAAATGGTTTAGTGCACCATTGTGAGACTGGGCAATGGCTGTGTTATAACTGTCTGTACTTTTTCCCATGCATTTACATTGGAAGAGGTGCAGAAAATGTCTGCAAGATTAATCAGAAGAAAAAAGCTCCATTTCCATTGACTACTGAACATAGGATTTGTGTTCGATTCCCATCAGTGTTCTGACTTTTATCAGTTCTAAGTACTGCACAAATATATAAGGATATAAGAGAAACAAATTACAATAGCGTATATGATTTTGTAAATTATAGTTAGTAACTTCCGCAGAAGCTTTCTCCCACTCATTTTACTGTAGAAATGTCTAGATTATTATGTACATTTGGGTGGTGTGTTTAATCAAAAATCATTTTCACTTACTCTTTGTTATTGTGTATCTACCTAAGCTTTTCCTTGGCTTATGAATCTTATGGATGTTGCTTCTAAATCATGAATCACATGAAGTGCTAAAAAAGGCTTTCTTCTTTTAATATCCCCTTGAGTACTAGAAGAAAGCTCTCATACCTCTCATCCAGCCTGACACAGTGATAGATCTTATTTCACTCATGCATTTGATAGAACATGTCATCATTATTTGCTGTTTTATTTCTTTTCAGCTTGGGACGTGCATGTGTTTGTGGAGGAAGACCGGCTTAAAAAGAAAGTAAAAAATAATGTTTTCGTTATGTGTTTGGACATGGCATACATTTTAAGTGCTCAGTTTCAGAATCAGACAAAACACTGCTGAAGCTTAAATGACTTCTTAATAGTACCAGGCAATTTAGATGCACTTAGAAGTGACACAGCTTCCATTGCTGGCCAATTGTTGGAGGAAGTATCATTTGTCAAAATGGTCTCCAAAATACTCCATTTTTTTAAGTATCTCACATACCTACATATCAAAGTCAATGTCAAACATATTCCTAAGTGTTTAAAAGTTATGTAATAAATTTTGCTGTTGTATATTCTGCTTGTGCCTCAGAGATCATTTGCAAACCCGTACTTACTGTGACAGCCTCATGGTGCACAGGGTATTAATTCTGACCTTCCACTTTCAAGAGAACCAGCTATTATCTTCCGAATTGCAGCAGTTTTCAAAATCTGTTGAGCTGCAGACTTTGTAAACAATCTAATCCATCAATAGGTATCAGCACTATATGGAAAAAAAAGGAAGAATCATTTGATGGCTAGGGATAGGAAAACAATAAACATGTTAAATTAATGGGAGATATTACTTGGGAAAATGTAAGCCCTTTCAGAAAAGTTCTTTAAAATTTAAATTCTTTTCTTCCTCACCTCTAAATCTCATGCTTTGACAGTCATTATAACATTAATGTGGTTCCTGTTAGTTTTTTTTCCGTGCAAAAGGCTTCTAGTCAGGTTCAGCTCTTCATTTTCCTTTAAGATTGTACACAAATGTGGAAGAAGAGTTTATTTTTATAGTTTTTTTATACTCCCTTTCAAAAATTATATTGAAGTTCTGTACTCAGAAAGGAGACAAGTGGAATCTTGAAATTATTTAACCCTCTTGTTTTCCACAGAACTGGAGGTGCAATAACAGACGGGTTTGAGTACAACCTAATTTGAGAGAATGATTTATTCAAGCGTCAGCATAGTTCAGGCTTATTAGTTTCTTTTCCCACCTGCCCAAGCTATCTGTAGGAATGCCAGGAAAATATCAGCACAGTAATAACAGTAATATTATTAATATTTTGCTACCACTTAGATCCACCATTGAGGGGAGCTGATTGTGTTGGTGTTACTCAAATGTATGAGAAAAACTTGTATAATGTACAGACAGGCTTCATTCAGCCTGGAAAGAACTGTACACTCATAACAGGACCCAGCAATTCGTCACCAGCAAGCCAGTACACAGGATTCAGGTGTGAACTGCGGGCCTAATCCTCACAGATTAGGATTCTCCATGTGAATATCTCCATTCAAATAAAGGATTTTAAGGATGCAAAAATCCTTCAAAAAGAGATGTTGAAAATCAGCACAGTCAAGTTGTTAAGCTCTGTGTTTGAGTGTGAAAAGAATTCTTTCCTGAGTTTTGCCATCAACTTGTTCTGTGACCTTAGGCAAGTGACTTAATGTCTGTGGTGGCACATGCTTTTTCCAGCCTGTAAGTACTTCAGAATCTGAGAACTCCTTTACTATGAGTCAGTGGACACATAGTAAGGGAGAACATAGAATCGTTAGGGTTGAAAGGGACCTTTAGACGTCATCTAGTCAAATCTCCCTGCAAGCAGCAGGGACATCTTCAACTAGATCAGGTTGCTCAGAGCCCTGTCCAGCCTGACCTGGGGTTGGACTAGATGACCTTTAAAGACCCCTTTCAACCCTAAATATTCTATGATTCCACACTTCTACGATTCTGGCCATCCAGCCAATCCCTATGCATCCTTATAATATAAATAGCTAATCTGCAAGCTAGAACTACAGAGTTGCACATGTTATTCCCTCTGCCATGTAGCTAAAATTCCCCTATCACCTATCTTCTAAGACTTCAAGAAAAGAGGAATGAAGAAATACGAGATTTATTTCCATATATACTCATTATTGCAGCAAAGACAAAAGGAAATGAATTCTGATTCAAGGTTTGCAAATTCTGCTGGGATTTACATTGCCAGTACAATTTTGCTATTAATATTCACCAAAATAAGATGCTACAAGTTAGAAACTTGAAAATCCTTACATTTCCATACTCAGTAGCCTCTTTCCTTTTTTTTTTTTAAGTCTTCTATGTTCCATAATTCTTTTTTTTTTTCTTTTCCAGTTGGGTTGTGTTTTCCCTCGTATAAATTCTCACTTGTAAAGTTTTATATTTTCTTTATAATATTGCAAAACCCTAAAGCTCTCAAAGATAAATACATATCTTTCAAAATGTGTATTTTTTTACACACGTGCAATTAAGCTTATATACAAAACTGTTGAGCAGGTGTAAAAGCTTAAAAGGACTTATCATAGAGTTGATTATTATATAGTGAAGCGATACTTGACTGAGTATTTCTCAGACTTGAGAGATACTGGCTAGAATATATTATATGAAAACTATTTTATTGTATAGAGAAAAACAGAGAAGAGATTATTTTGCCTAGGTTAAGCAGATTCATGGGTTTAGCTTCAAGAAAAGATTTCTGTCAGGGAAACAGAACAGTTTCTTCCAAAGAAGTAACTTTTTTGACTTTCCTATTTATCTAGGACTTTGGAAAGAGATTACCAGATCCCTACACAGGAGGTTCCTGATGCTCTGAGCTGGGGTCTGCCCCTGACTGTGACTCCATCCCTCCCTCTAGTCTCCTGAGGATCCTCTGCAGATCCTGCCTCCCATGGAGTCACCAACCCTTGCAACATCTTGGCAGTTCAGTGGATATTCCTAGAAGTTTTTTTTTCATAAGTAGGTTTTACAGAGTCAGTGGTATCGGAGGCTCTATGAGGCACCTAGACTGTTAAGTTGTCAAGTAAAGAACTGAGAAAAAGCTGGCCTTTTTATAAAGATATGTCACTTGCCTTGCTCCTAACGTAATGACAGCATGAAGTGGGCAGAGGCAGTTATGAAGACCACAAGTAGGAGTTAATGTGACGTGACATACAAATTCCCCAACCCCACCCCAACTGGATTAAAAAAATTAATTCTGGAGAGTACATAGGAATTTAAACAGAGTGGTGACAGGATTTGGAGTCAGAGAGAAACAAACAGTGGAAAGTGAGGTCCAAAACATCATTAAGGAGCAGCACTGGAACTCCAGAAGCAACACAGGAACCATGTTTTCCTACAGTCATCCAATCTCCTTCAACTGCAGCTTTTTGATGTGGTGTATAGCTGTTGATAATAAAATTATTCCTTAGGGGCTGCCCTGTGTCATTATATCTGTGCTTTGAAGTAACGCAGAGTACTTGTTCATCCTCACAGCGAGGGCTCCTTTGCCACCTCATTGAAAAATCAGTTTGTGAGTAGGCCCGTTAACCTCAGCTGGTTGGCTTGACATTTGTAAGGCAGTGTCCTCAATTGATGTGCAATAATTAAAGTGATGAAGCTGTATTTGGTGGGTATTGTATGACCAGAAACATACAACACCTTAAGACCACCCTGGAACTTGAGCAGAGATCACCTGCAGTCTACTGCAGAGTATGATCTCAAGATTATCTTCCTCTCCTGAATATATAACAGCCCAATAAGTTAAGAAAAATTTCATTCCTCACTGGAAAGACAAAAGGAGACATAAAGATATCTGGGCTATACAAAGCCCTTAGGGATCTTGTTTAAACTCAGGAATAGAGCTGAGCAAGTAATTAACTCTTATTTTTGTGTCAGCTCTGGAAAAAAAACCAAAACATTTTGGACTGAAAAAACTATACTGCTTTTCTCAAAAGTAGAGATTTTCTTATCATTGAGTAAAAATGCATTTTACTTCAAGAGCTGTAAAACAATAAAAGCAATTTTTTTTTGTCTTAAATTAATTTCACAAGCACATTTTAAAAAATAATTTCAGGAAAAAAAAGTTATTGTTTTAGAAATCTTGAAATAAAAAGCATTATTTTATGTTGCTTTCAGATGGCCTATATGATTGACATGAATCTATATTTTTTAGGAGAAATATTTAGGTCAAAAAATGCTTCACCCATCTCTACTCAAGAGACTATAGATCATACAGCTGAACTCAGCTCAAAATAGTCAGCTTCTATTTCAATTTTTAATTTTGTTTTTCTTTTGTCTTTATAATAACTTGCTCTGTTTTGCTAGCACTTTTTAATTTTAACTAATTCCCTGCAGTTATTATACTTCTAAGATAACTAAATGCATATGAGAGCCAAATGTGCTCTGTGACTCAGTTTTACTGAAGGCGAGAAAAGAAAAAGAGATACAGCAATGTCAAAAATGCAGGAGAAGCGCTTTTATTAGGGGCACGATCTTCTATAAAGTAATCAAGAATTTAGATAGAATATTGCGTGTAAGAACAGAACTGTCTATCCAAAGCTGAGAAGTAATTTGTTTTTTTTCTTATGTTTGACATTTAGAGTCACATAACATCAGTCTGTGACCCCAAAATAATATATTGACAGATCCTGGAGAAACTTGACATAGCACATCTGGATTTTTATTTATTTGTTTGTTTGTTTGTTTATTTTTGTGAGAGCTTTTCTTTCCAATATCTGCTCTATATTTAAATAGCAAGGAGCTGTTTAAAAAATAATTGCTGTGGGTAGAAGGAAAACTAATAACAGTAATGCAGATTGTCTGCAAAACAGCAGATGCAGAGGTTCTCAGGCTACCTTAATTATTTATGGTTAATTCGGCACATCTCTAGCAATGTCTGAGCTTTTATAGGTCCCTGAAGCACATCTGGGAAAAATGCACCCATATTCATGCACCTGCATACTTTTAATTATAAACTCTATGGATTGTGTGACCACATCATTTAGAAATTTTGGCTGAATCATTCAGAGAGTAATCTGATGTACTTTGTGCTGCGGTTTGCAAAAGCCTCACATTTATTTGCAGGAATATTCATTTTAATTCAATGACTTTCAAACATGATGTGATTCAATAGCAAAGAAACACAGGAATCGCCATACCATCAGAGATCAATGCTGCCTCTGTCCTGACTTTGCCTCCAATTCTCCACATGGATCCAATAACACAAAATCCTACCAAAATCAATAAGACTCTGTACTGACATAGGATGGTCAATAGCTGAGATGTATGTTGGGCATGCTGCTTCAATAATATTCGGAAAAAAAGTTTTCTCAAAAGGAAAGGAAATGCTTCAGTAACTTTTATGCACCGTAGTAGCTAATGTTACTTACTGAATTACTTTTTTTCCTTTAAGAATGCTTTTTCCACTTTGTGTATATGCATATGCATCACTGTGAATTTTGTATGTGTGAATACCAGCTAAAATCTTAATTATGCGTATAAAGATATTCAAATATGTGCAGTCAAAACCAAGCATTTTTAATGTCAAAAATAAAAAAAACCCCAAAACTTTGCAATAAATGCATGTTCAAACAAGCAACAAGATTATTAAATATTTTAAGCTAGAATACAAAATATATGTGAAAATAAACAGCTTAAAATACAAGGACTTAGACTTGGAAATATGGGTGAAACCTTCAAGATGAAAAAAAGAAAAATGACCAGATTAATCTTCTGCTTTCTCAGTGCAATTATCATTTCTCTTTCACAGAAACATTTCATGGGCAGGACGGACTAGGGATTTAGTTAGCCCACACATTTCTTGTGTTCATGTGCGTTTTTTTCTTTAAAAACAAATACTCCTGTCTTATTTCTACAGCTGTTGCATTGTTCAGAAAGTCCTTTTATTGCTACAGTTTTAGAGTCAAGAAAGCTGAGTCACCAAGGGTAGGAGTTCATTATGTTTGATCCGTACAAATGCAGAATAAACAGTTCCTTCTTCAAAGACATACAGTGTGAGTAGTATTTGTAGTGATGCAACTCAGGAACAGGATCAGACATCAGCCATCTGGTACCTAAGGCCAAGGAGAGCTAAAACTCTCTTCTAATTCAGATAACATTCAAGAAAGAGCATGACTGTAAATTATCCAGTCCATTTTTGCTCTCCAAAATGTCCCAAATGTACATATTAAGAAGAGGATACAAAACTCAGGGTAGCAGTCCAGAAAGATCGGTGCCTGAGAAATGTTTATTTTAGTTGAGGTTTTTATTTGTTTGTTTTTATGGGTTTTTTGATTGGTTGGTTTGTTTTTAATGGTTCTTTGCCTTTCTGTACTTTAGGTCTTTGTCCTTAAAATGTAATAGTACTTCTCTATTTCACAGTAAAGTTGTCAAGAGAAAATCCATTAAATATTTTGGAGTGCTCAAACAATACTATTTGTGCTGTCTGTAAAGACATTTCAGTTAGACTTTTTTTTTTTCCCCACACACACATTTTCCTGCTTTGCTCAGCAAGTGGCTCAATGTTATAAGGATCAGAAACGGCATAATCTGTGACTGAAGATCTGTAGCTCTAATTTTGTCAGCAATTGCAAGGCAGGAAGGGATCTGATATGTCACAGTACTGTAAGTCTGCAAACCTCACTAAAAAGAGATTAATATACCTTGGATGTTGTACCTACAAAATCTTCAGTACTGGTGGTGATACTGTAATCTTGAGTACTTTAAAATAGAAAATTCA
>WHYT01017777.1:0-14398 GCA_009806455.1 Tetrax tetrax | reverse complement strand
TATCAATTATTTTTTTTTTTTTTTAGTAGCCAAATATGTCTGCTCATCCATGGTAAAAGATTTATTTTCTTGGAATGAAAAGATATCTCATCTGAGCTATTTAATATTATGCTATTTTTAATCGTGAGATGAGGGGGATGGAAAAACCCAGCAATATGATATCAGTCTCCAGTCAAACATGTCAAGGGAATGTCAAAGTGGCTCTAAAATACATTACAGTTGTGAATGAAAGAAGGAAATCTAATAGGCTTTGGGAATGGTTTGAAGATTTCTGTAATTAAAAAAAAAAGACTATATAACCTTCTGAAAACACTGATGAAAAAATGTGTCACAAACAGCAGGGAAAATGAATCTCCAGTTTCTGTCCAGTTTTCATCTTATAAAGGGTATCGCTAAGATCTTTTTTCTTGAGGATTGCCACATAAATATTTCCATGCTAAACTACAAACGTAACATGCAAAAGGAAAAAGTGTTATGAATGTACAGTGTTATTTAGGCAATGCTGGATTAGAAAGTACTGCAGATGTGCAATACAGCACTGATAGTGTAGTGGTTGCCCATGGCTGATAACCTGGATAAATCTCCTGCAGTTATAGTATAGGAGCACTGTGGTTGTTCCAGGTTCAACCAAATAAAATTATGTGCATATATGACCTTGCTCACATCATCTTTCATTGAATTATTTCATTGGGAGAGCAAAACAAAAGATACAGAAGCAAAGACTCATTTTTTTACAAAGGAAAAACATGCTTTTAGATGGGTGTTACGAAAGAGATCCCCATTAAACTGGAATACTGAGAATGTCACTCTTATTTATGAGGCTTCAACACTCTCAAGTGTCAGAGAAGGCTGATGCAAGAGCAAGTGATTTTGACATTCTTATTTTCAATCTATTTCTTGTGCTTTGCTTAGAAATCTAGAGAGATTGTCTTCAGTGTCAAACTGAGAAAGAACCTTTAAACTTCATACATGCATGGCTTATGGCTTCAGCTCCTACTTGGGGTTCATCAGAAACTTGGCAGGGATCTGGTGAAGAACCTTTAAAATATTCATCTATGGAAGCAGATCTTAAAGTGAGTCTGTATACCTTACTATCTTGTAACAACAAGGTTAAATTAGTTTTAGAAAACACATTGCTTTAAGGCTATCAGCTAGGATTTACAACTGGCTTAGCTGGTTGCCTTGTTGACCAGTTGATCTGAAAGTTGATGGAGCCAGCAATGCTTAGAAGGCAAGGAGCGTCATTAGCAGTTTCCCAGCTAAGAGTTTCAATAGATTATATTGCAGTTAAACAATTAATAATAAATGGCAGAAAATCCAGCAGAGGAATCCCAACAAAGACACAATACTAAAGAAAGCAAAATTACCTTTAACTTCAGCCAAGCAGTGACCTGTAATCTTCCCTTGTGGGTTACATCCCCAAAAGCAACGTTAAGTAATGAATGATGAACAAATGCTGCAGAGGAATAACATTGATTAACTTCAGTGGAGGTTTCTTAAGCCTCAAATTGGCCTCATGGTGTAAAATGAAACAAGAATTCCTCTGGTTTATATTTTGACACCACGGTGTTAGCTTATATTAGTGGAGAACTTGACCATGAGTCTCCAAAAGGCTATTTTTGTCAACCCTTTCGTGAAGTCCTTGTAGCTGCACCTTGCAGCATAACTTCCACACAGGGAATTTACAACCAAGGGATAGTGTGAGATTTCCCCCTTTGCTACAGGACATGGTACCATGGCTTTCAGGATAACGCTTTCCAGCTATTATAATTTACAGTTCAGCACTAGTATTGATACAATGTTTGGATGTTGTGTTGACGGATATGATTTAGCTGAGAAGTATTGGTGATGGTTAGACTGGATGATCTTTTAGGTCTTTTCCAATCATGATAATTCTGTGATTCTGTGATTCTGTGATAGATAGAGTTAATGGGTTTGTGTTATGTGTCAGCATAGACTCCACTCTTCTGGTCAGACTATAGGTTCTTGTAGCCCAGTATCATTCCTCTGGAAGTGTCCAGCTGCAGATTCTAAGAGAAAAGGAGAAGAATTATTTTGCAAAGAGATGCTTGAACAGCAAAGGCTATTATTTCTGTATGGTCATGACTGGCCTGGAGAAGATAAACAGGAAATGATAGTTCATTGCATCTTCTACTGCAAATAAATCATCTGTTAAAATTATTGCTGTAGAAGCCAAAAGTTTCCATGTGCCAAAAAAACCAAGTCAAAAAATTAAGGAAAAAAAAAATAGCTTAGCAAAGCCATTAAAAACAAAAAACATCATCTCTGGCTCAGGAAGTCTCAGAGTCAAAATGTTCCCTCTTATCCACGGTAATTTAAATTTATCAAATGTCTTTGTTAATGGATCTTGCCAAATACCTTTGGAAATCTCAGTACTCTGATGGTATTCCCAAAAGACATTTAATAATGTCCCTTATGAGGAGTTTTTAAAGATTCTTTAGTAAAAAATGAAAGCTGGTATCTAAACAAAGTAAGCACTTCTTGGAAAAGGTACTGTTGTGGGGTTTGGGTTGTGATATTTTTTTTCTTCTTTCTTTCCAAGGACAAACAGCAAATTTGTAAGAAGCTGTCACATCTAGCTACTATCCAAAAACCTCCCGTGCTTTTCTAAGGAGTAGTGTTAGCAGGCTTCACTGTCAGCCATTTAATTCGAGCGCACAAGTTTAACCAGCTTCTTGTCTTCTCCCAGACTTCACGAAGTCAGTCTGGCTGCCATCAGCCAGGAGGCATTCAGTTGCTCTCTGGCTTACAATTCAAGCAGAGATTGAAATGTTTAAGGCATGGGGAGAGGGCTGGAGGAGCACCTGAGGCTGATGAGTCTGTCTGCCAAAGCCAAGACTCTAGAAAATATTAGTAAAGAGTGATTGTTTTCATAGTTTAGAGGTCATCTGATGTAGCTGCTTGTAACAAAGGTGGTTTAATTACAACAAATCACATACAAGATAGCACTGTGTCCCTGCACTGTTACAAATACCTCTCAGGTAAAAATAACTCTGTCTTTTCGTTGTGGGAAAAACTTCCATAAATTTCTAATTAAGAAACACATCTTTCTTCTCTCAGTACTTGTTTCTCTAATTTGCATTATAAATAGACAAAAACATTGTCACAGCTTAGTATAGACCCCTATGAAACTCTCTAGTCCTGCTGAAAACCCCAAAATTCACTCATAAATCACCCCAAACTCACTTATCTCAGCATTATTTTTTCCTCTCAATGCATTTGGCTGCTATTCCATTACCTCCAAATACTCACCCAGAAGCTGTTAGTCCAACAGCATCCATTTCATGCTTAGCCACTGTTCAGGTTAAAGTATTGAAATACCCTTGAGGGGTTCCTCTTATCAAATAATTTTAGCATGAAAGCAAGAAAGTCTATCTTATTTTTTTTGTAGAAAGTTTCATCAGTTTCTCTCAGCTCTGTACAAAGCTGTGTGAGAGAAAGGACCCTGGATCAAACCTTCAGTAAACGTAGCAATCCTTAGTTTCATTTAAGCCATCATTCTACTAGAGGCAATCTGATGCAGTTAGGTAGGATTACTGGCAAACTCTGCTGTTCTGTTTTATGCTGCTGCTCCCTCCAGTTTTCATCATCTGTTTCTGGTTCAGGGCTCTTTCTTCTGCTTTTCTTGTGGGCTTATTCCTGGGTTTAGAAGGCTTCATGCCTCTCCCCAATCCCATCTCACTTTTTATGGGGAAAGGCCAGCAGTAATTCCTGTCACACCTTCACCTTCTCACATAATGGCCCTGCTGCCTCTGTCTTGGTTCATTGCCCTTAGAGACAGCAGATACTTTTTTTTTGATAGTAATGGAACAAATTTATAACAGCTGAGCATCCTCTGAGTCTTTACTGATAAATAAACCTCTCCAGTGCAATCCCACACCTGGGACCAGCTGATCCTCCAAATTGCACAAATATTAATTCAATTCTTAGTTTTCTTTTGGCATGAATCAACTCCACAGGAAAAAAAAAAAATAGCTGCAGTTTTGGACACAGTTCATTTTATGAACCCTTCCAAGTGCAAGAATGAGTGAGTTTGTATCAGGTGAGTGTGTGCCCTTGCCCTACACAACCCTCCAACACTCTCAAACAGCCAGTAAAATCTCAAGCTACATTTTCTTCGCTACACTGAATGCATATTTGTCTAGCAGAGCAGATCATGTGCGAAACAGCTTGCTTTCTGGCTCTGAAGGTAAGTGACATAGCTCTATTCATATTCATACGGTTAATTCTCTCCTCATTCAAAATAGGGTAGCCTCATCCATATAGCCTGTTGGGAAAAATCCTCAGACTTACCTGAGCTTTGCTTGAGAGAATTCTACCCAGCCTGGGCAAAACCCATGTCAGGGACTGTGCTAGTAATTAATCTGTAGTGACAATCTCAGGACAGTGTTCAGACTTGTGCCCTGTCTCTGATTTATCAGTTAAGACATAGCTGGAAAGTCTGCAGAGAATTTGAAGGAAAACTTGGTAGTGTGTGTATTTAAACCCTTTACAGGCCAAAATAACTTTTGCCAAATTCTGTATAAATCTCTAGGTCCTTGCCTGGAACTATGTCTGCCCTCAGACATCAGTGCTTTGGAATGAGCTGATATGTTTTCCAACATAAACAGGTGCAGTATTTTGCACCTTTGTTAAACAGACATGTTTATTAAATTCATAGCCAGGGCACGGAGCAGCCGTTAGATGCCCAAGAGCAAGAATTGTACTTTGCAAGCATGGCATCCTTTTCTGAAAAATACCAACTTAGTAAGCGTTGATTCTAGTTATTCTGGAAGAGGGGGAAATATGATAGGAGAGTGGTGTGTCTGGGGGAACGAGGACTATACGTTCTGTCACAACACAGCACAGTGATTGCCTTCATGTTTGTTGAGATCTGCATGCTGTTAAAGCCACTTGTGCCAGAATGCAGCTCATCTTGCAAGGTGCTGTGCCATATTGATCCTCCGCACTTCAATAAATGACTAGCACAAGCTTTAAGGGCATAAGAATGGCCAAAGATACAGGCAGATATCTTAGACAGTTTTAAACTGGCATTCTTGATGAACTTCTCCAGAAAACACATACATCCTTTAAATTTTAACTTTTTGTCGTAGCACATCAGCTATTTTTGCTGCAAACAGTGCAACAGAAAAAAATGTTGTCTTCATCCTGAAAAGGCAAGCTTGGACTCTGCATTTCTCTCCACAGTGCAGTTGAATTCTAGCTCACCAGGCATCTCATTTCAACTTTGCCTCAAAGAAGGCAAAGAGTAATTCCCAGAGGGTCATCAACTTTATAACAGATATTGCAGCTTTTAAATGCCTCAGATTAGATTGTACATTGAATTACAGCTGGAAAGGTTGTGATATTGCCCTCTTGTAAAACATTTTTGGTATTGTTGTTGTTGTTGTTGCTCCCCCATCAGGAGTATAACAAAATCTTCCAAGTTTCTCATGGAAAGGAGTGGAAAAAGACTAGAATAAGTACCCTTACAGTATGCATAGAGTTAACTCTTCAAGCACTAACCCAAACTGTGAGGAAATCTTGGGTTCAACAAGATGCTTGCATCTCTGGTAAACAGTTTATCTGACAAAGCAGTGACAGTACTGCAAAGGTGTTTCTTTTTTTTCCATGTTTACCACTAGCAATTCTAACAGGATCACAAGGATTTCTACTTCATTATCAAGTTGTCAAGAGGAGGGAATTCTGATTTCAGGGATCCATGGTGTGATAAAAGAGGTTTTGCTGGGCAGTTTTAACCAAAATACACTCAGCCCTCCAGCAGTTCAGGAAGAAAAGATGAAATCTGGGGAAAGTGTGTGTCCTGATCTCGTAGACCTTCTCTGATAATTTAACTGCTGTTGGTTGTCTTAACAAGGTCTTCTTTTCTTAATATGTCTTTTCTTTTAAGCTCTTTGGAAGTGGTGCTTTCTACATGACTAGGCTGAGCCTGAGACAGATGGAAACACTGTGGGTGCTGAACAGGCAGTCTCTGTAGAGAGACCAGCAGCGTGTGGAAGTTGGAGAAGTAACTTCTGCTGCTACTATTTTTTAACAATGGAAATAATATACGTGAGAGACCTAGTGACTTAGAGGTATTTAACTGCATAAAGAGGGCAAAATGGGTTGTCAAGACATTAAGTGAAAGAAAACTTACTTGTTAGGTTGTTTGCACAAATTTTGCAATTATATGTAACAGAAGAAAAGATATAAGTTAGATAAAGTGATCTATTTTTCTGTTCTATGATATTAGAATAGTTCAATCATAAATGCTTGTAAGGAAAGGCTCAATCTGGCAAAATAACAACAGGATAAATGTTGAAATTGATGAAAATTACATTTTCTAAATGAACAGTTTTGATCTTACTGGAGTTAAAATTGTTTTTATTTTGAAATATGTGTTGCTCTATAAACAAAGAATTGCAGTAACTAAAAAGAATAAAAATCAAACAAAACATCATGAAGCAATTAAAATACATTCTTTCAGCCCCTGAAAGTTTTACAGATTTCAATGCACGTGTGTTTCAATATTTTCATGTTAACATCAATATTGAAATGGATCTTTTTCAAAATCTCGGAGTGATACAAAATGAAGCAAACCAAAAATATTTCTTACTGAGTTCCTTAGTGTTTCTTTTAATCATATTTATTTTATATATTCAGTTGACACATATCATGTACAAAAGCCTGGTTCTCATCTGGTTTAAGGCAGTTTTATTTCATTGACTTCAGTTAAGCAAATGCCTATTTGCAACAGTTGAAGTTGTAGCCTAGGAATTACTATATAAATAAAGAAATACACCATTGAAAAATTCATTTGTGACTATATTAAACAGATGGTGGACAGAACAGAAGACTCAGTAAATTAATCAGTTTTCTCAATAGTACAGTCCATGAAATGGACTGTAAAATGTATTGTAAAAAATATGTCAGAGTAGGTGTAATATTGCATTATAGTAAAATATAAATCTTTGGCATTAAGTTTATTTGGCATCCTTGGATGAAGGTCCTGCATTATTCTTATCAAAGCAGACATGAACCAGGGGAGTATGCACTTGAGAGAGGTTGTGGAGCTGTAGACCAAAGGATAGAGGTGGCTGTTTCAGCAGTTTCAGATTTGGCTTCGGATCCAGAGCTGGTGACACACCAGTGACCTGCAGTTTTGGTGATGCTGGGAAGCAGCACTCTCAGCACACCATCAACTCTTGAATCATAACGTTTGTCTGGTGGCTCGACACAGCTCAGCCAGTAGAGAGCAATCCAGACTGTGTTACAGCCTCTTACTCCTGCTAGGCATTATGCTAGGAAATAAGTGTATACAGGAATTGCCACAAAAGCATCTCCATTCTGAAGCAAATAACTTCCCTCTTACATCTGAGTTAATAAATTTGCCTTGGATGTTATAAGGATAATAGAAAGAAGCCAAAGGACTCGTGTAGACACAGCTGTATTAAGAAGAGGTTGCTGCTGTAGTATTCCCACGGTAACCATGCAAATATGTAACTGTGAGGCCAAATCCCTCTACTCTTTTTCACCAGTTTAGATCTGGATAAACTAAATGAATTAAGTGACTCATTCCAGATTTCAATTGGTGAGCTATGCAGCATTTGGCTTCTTGTGTGAGAAATATACTCCCATCTGTAATTGTTACCATCTGTTTGGTATTCAGGATGTAAAAATGTAATGGAGATGAAGTCATATTTCATATTCTTTTCTCCATTTGGAGGTAAGAATGGAGCTATAACAGCCTGTAAATGCATCTGCTGGTGATAAGATAGTACAGCTGGAAATGGGATGCTAGATTCTGTATGGTTCAGAAAGCTTGTGTGTAGAAGCTGTTATACTCCAGTGTGTGCTGGTATTCTGTGATCCCGTGAGATGATTGATGTATTATATAAATAGGGTGACAGAAAAGTATTTTTGCTGGTGTGATGGGAATATGAAGTACAAATTGTCAAAAATGCCCTGAAAATAACCATTCAAATTTATGTAAGTTTCTTAATTAATTGACCTCATTTGCACTTGCGGATTTTATTCGTATTTTCTTTTGTAAATGAGTTATTTTTCATTATACACTAAGACAATATTCCAAGGCTAATTAAACCCTTTAAAGCTATAGGTTAATGACCAATTCTTATGTAAATACATGTATAAACATTAATCAGATCTAAATTACCCATTTTATAAATACTGTTTTATTCATTTGCAGCTAATAAATGTATTGTCTGTATTTATTCTGCTTTAGGCTCAAGGAGTTCACAGTGGTATGTAGAAGTTATTTCTTTAAATGGTATCATGCAGTTTACTTTTGCAAGTGTCTCTGCTGTTTTATGATCTCATGGAGATTATTGGATAAGAGTTTGGAGGACAAAGACTGAACTCAGAGACCCTCTGAGTCTTGAGTTTTGTTGGTGACTGTGGTTGATACAAAGATGATCCAGGGAGAAAGACTATGCAAGAAGCAGGATAAACTGATCCTCTGGTAGAAAGGTAAGGCAAAAGGAGCACATTACCACACAGTAACATACATCTTGAAATTTCAATCAGTTACCTGCTTCTGGGAAACTGAGCTCTTACCCTGTGTGAAATGTAAAGTAACTCAGCTTCCAGTGAAAGAGAATGGAACAATTCTTGATGCATGAACTTTAATATCCTCTCCACATTTTCGTGTAAGCATTAGCATTCTAACACTGTATTATTTTTTATTTTATATATATTTCTTTTTTTTTTTTTGCGTAAATATCCCATCCTCCTTGGAATTTTATCTGTTTCTTGGCAAACACTTGCAAATACATGGGAATAAAATGGAAAATGTGTTTTTCTAGTAGTAGGCAAAATCCATTTTCTGTTCCTTATTTGAATGAACGGTGGATAAATGCTGCTTCACAAATGATTAATACTACATGGAGAAGATGGAGGATAACTGTGGATATTCATTCATGGAACATATAGTAGCCTGTTCAGTCACACAATAATTCATCCTCTTGCTAGATCAGCTGTAAGAAAATTTTGATTGTTTGCATGGGTGCCATGCTTTTGCATGGACCAGGGTGGACAGAGGTTGCGGTCTAGATCTTGTCCCAGTGTGCTAGGTGCTGTACAAATGCCAAATGAGAATGTTTCCCGTTATGAAGAATTTAGAGCTTGCATTCATTAAACAGCCAACAGCTGGGAAAAAAAAAAAAAAAAAGAAGAGAGAAAAAAAAATGTTAAGAGGTGTGGCCCACCACCATACCTAAAATCCACAGCAGAGCTAAGATTGATGCTCAGATGCTATCATTCCCAGTGTGGTGCCATGTTTGCTCATGCCACATCAGCACGTTGCCTTGCATTTTTATGACATGGGTGTAGGTTAATAATTTCCTGTCAGCCTATATAGCTGCTGAGCATGTCTTTCTGACAGAATTTTTACTTCACAAGTGCTTGTGGCATCCCTTGCCACAAATATCTTCTACATGCTGCTCATCTCCTTGCGTCAAGTCATTGCTAGGGAGGCTGATGTGTCTCAGCCTGTAGACACATCCCAAAAACTTTCTGGTCCACTATCATTATCTTCTGTGGCTTCATAGTCTGTTTCTGCTTTATCTGACAACTTTTATATTCAAAGTGACTTTAATGACTGTGATGCCATAGTCAGTGTTTTAGTGTAATCCAGGTATGTTCTTGGTTCTGTTTTATTTTGTTTTGTTGGGTTTTTTTTTAACATCATTCACTCATTTCTTAAGAAAAGCAATCAAGTTTGACTGCTATGATTTATTTTTCTAGAAACTTACAGAGCTTATTACTCATAGTTCTGATACACTCTACATGGCTAAGGTTTTATTTTTGTTCTCCTGTTTGTTTCTTTTTTTTCTTGAAACTTATTCTGCTATGTAGAAGAGTTGCAAATTAGACTTGCAAAGCAGTAATTACCAGGGGCAAATGCTGGCAGATTGATACCATGTCTAAATATCTGGAAATTCTCCATAACATTTTCAAATAACTTTCAGTAGTTGTGTGCATTTATTAGCTAATTCAACTGATATGTCTGAATGCATATAATCTGAACAGCTGATATAGCTTTATTCAAAATTTGAAATTTTTCATTATGTTTGTTTTTGTTTGCTTTTATTCCAAGTCCATAATCTATTTTACTGTCAAAGATAGACTTAAGTCTTCATCAATGGACCTGACTTTCCTCTCTTCTCCCTCTCCCCTTCTCTCCATATATACGTATGGATATATATGTTTAAACATATGCACATACATATTTACACACACATGCATATGTATTTACACACACAGATATCTGTATGTAATACAGATTTAAAAAAAAAAAAAAGGCTGAAATTGTATTGCAGACGCTGGGCTATCTGAGGTTTGTTTACAGTCTTGCTTCCTATACAGCTGTGTAGAATCATAGAACAGGATCACAGAATAGTTTCATCTAGTCCAACCCACCTGCAAGGAGTAGGGACATCTCCAACCAGATCAGGCTGCTCAGAGCCTCATTCAACCTGGCCTTGAACGTTTCTAGTGATGGGGCATCCACCACCTCTCTGGGCAACCTGTTCCAGTGTTCCACCACCCTAATTTTAAAAAATTTCTTCCTTAAATCTAGTCTAAATCTATGTCCCTCTATTTTAAAACCATTGTTCTACCAAGGGGTAATGTTTTCAAAATCTGTCCTTGTGTACAGATAGCTAAGTAAAGCATTTATGAAAATCAAAGGAGACATGTCAGGCAAAGGGATCTCCTCCATTTCATAGCTAACTGCACTTGTCTCAGGGGATAGTCTTGAATTTGTGGGCTTAAACTTATTTACTGTGAAAAGGCAAGCAAAAGCAAAAAGTTACCTGTAACAGTCCTTTGAAAAATATAGACCTAATTAAATACGAGCAAAGAAAATCCAGCTGAAGCCACGTGAAACAGAGGATTTCTGTGCCAGAGGGCTTGAAGGACACTTTATTACTATTTTTGCTTTATAATCTGTAGGTTCATACTAAAGAGTCTTGGATCTTAGCTCCATTCTGAAAGGGCTCAAAAATATATCTCACCTGAAACTACTGAATTTCACCTTGCTAAGTCTTTGTTACCACAAAATCAATCGGCTGGTGTGACTTCCAGGTGACATTGAAAAACCCTACCTGGCATAAGCATTCCTGAACAAGTTTCAGCCAAATTCTAGCACAGGAATGTGCCCAGAATATGGACTTGGGTTGACTGAAAACCAGCTAGAAGTTGGCCCAAGATTGCTGAAATCTTTGCAAATTATTTCTGGTTTGTTAGGAAAACGTTGCCCAGCTGTAGTCATTACAGATGCATTGTAACAATTATTATACCAAGTGAAAGAGTGTCCTGGGGATCTGGAAAGATGGAGAGTACGTTTTCATCTTGTACGCAACAGCAGGACGAGAATCCAAATTCCATTTAGTAGAGTTCTAATTAAAGGGACTTACTATTTTCTCAGCCAGAACAGAATGGCCAAAGAAAGCTTTCTTGCTGGCTCAACAGCTGGTTCCCTGAGACATTTTCTCCAGATGGGTTGCATTTGTATCCAATTCAACACTATCACTCATGTGGCAAGTGTTTCTTAGAGGGTAAGGAGCCCTATAAAAAGATGGTTATTTTTAAAGGAAATAATCATACTTTTGCTTGAGAATTGTAGCCTGAATCATTGCATTTCGCTTTATGCATCCTTTAGTATGTAATGTTGTTTATCAGATTTTCATCATATATCATTGTAAAATAGGATGAAGACATTTTGTATATGTGTGCATCTGTGGTTCAAAAGTTGATGTATTATTTTTCTATCAGATATGAAAGAAATCACCGTATAATTTAAGAAAACTTCCTTTTGTATGGTATTTTCCATGGTATATTAAAGTGGAATAATAGCAATATTGGTGGTAAGGAACCTCTGGAGCCATCTAGTCCAGCTGTGTGTTTGGAATAGGACTACTGTCAACTTCAGTATCTGTGGATCAGGCCAGTCAGGCTTGACATGTCAGATGTGAAAACCTCCATGGATGGGGGGGTCTACAGCTCTGCTATCACCTGTTCTTGTGTTGAACTGCCCTCCCAGTGATGTGATTTGTCTTAGTGACCAGTCTGAATCTCCCACACCAAGCTGTTGCCTCTTTTTACATCTCATGCGACTGTGAAGGACAGTTTGGCTCCATCATCTCTGTAGTTTTTCTTCATGTAGCTGAAGGCAGAGCTTAGATTGTCTCTTAACCACCTTTTTATGAGATTAAGTAGTCTGAGCTCCCTCAACCTCACCCTGTAGGTACTGTGCCCTAGGCTACCAAGTATCCTGGTAATTCTCTGTTGGAGCCTCTCTTCTTTTTTTTTTTTTTTTTTAACATAATAATCCTACCATATCTTATTCTTAGCATTCTTACTCCATATTTTTGATAAAACTTTCTTATACTACACTCAATTTGTTTCTTTCTTTTAGTTTATGGACATTTCTTTGGGTGAGTGGAGAAAAATGGAAAATATGAGAAAAATTTTAAGAAAATGTGTAGAAACTTTCTTTAAAATCCAAGCTGGTTGAATTTTCAATACCCAATAAAACTCCACCAAAACCTAAAAAAAGCCCCAGACTTTCTCTGTTACTTCCCATCTCTATCTTGCAGCCAAAATTCCTAAATTGATCTAATAATATGTCTTGAAATTACTATGCTTTTTCAGTAGAATTTTCTTTGTCTATTTTAAGAGAAAGCCAAATAACTATTATATTAAATTCAGCATACTGAGACTGAGTGCAAGGAAAAGTTTCTCAGCAGTGAAATAAGATTATTTAGGGCTGCTCATTTTGTTTGAGTTGTCTAAAGTTAGATTACACAAAAGTATGAATTAGCTTTTCTGTTTCTGCACACAGCAAAGCTGGATGGCTTAAAGATTGCTTCCAGCATGGACTACTGCAGGGAATATACGATACAGATGAAGTGATACATACCAAGATGCTTTTTCTGTGACTGGTTATCATATTACAAAGGTGATGTTTCTCTCACCCATACTGGTACATGAAGAAATCTATATTTTCATGTTGGCAGGAATGAAAAAGTGCTAAGATAGGTATTCCTCCAGCTGAACATATTCCGAGAGGAGCCTGTGTCAAAGTACCCTCTGGTGACCCCATAACGTAAGGGCCATATGTTAACCACCTTTCCTGTTCACAATCATAAGACTGTAATTTCCCTCTGGACTTGACTCAATCCAAGGAAGACAGAGAAAATATACACAATTTCGCTTGATCTTTTTCTGTCAGAGAAGAATCAAGCAGCTAAAGGGGAGAGTGCAGAACCTCCTGGGCTGGATTTTCAAGTGCTATTTGTTGATGAGTCCAACGGAGTTATGTACATGTGCCAGCAGTTTTTCTGTTTGTAAGTTCTCCCATCAAAGGTAGCAGTGTGAAGTCCCTTTCTGTTCAGATGACGGAATGGTGAGAGCTGAGTCAAAACCAGTAAAGTCAGGGGGAAAAAAAAAAATCAAAAATAATTGCTGCAGGAAAATGGAAGCAATGCCAAGACTGAGCTTAAGAGTGATAAAAAGAGGTCCTGCCACAATTAACAAGGTTAATTCCAAGAAGAAAAAGAGAGTCCATTAGTTTGTTCTGAAGTTAACTTGGCACAAAACTTCTCCCTGCTAAAGGATCCAAAGAAAGAATGGAAAAGTTTCAAGCTAAAAGTTCTGAATTTCCAGGAATTTTTGACATTTTATGCTTTGTTTTTATTCTAAGTTAGTGATTAGAGTGAACCCAAATATCTTTTAAGTTTCATGAATAATAAAGCGGGGAAAATATTTTTTAAATTCTAAAACATCTGGATGGATTGATTTGTAGTTTGTGTATTTAAATCACATTCACATATTTCGTGGTCCGTGATCTAATGCTGTTTTATATGTTAATGTAGCTGACTTTACGTAGCCAGCTTCTCGAAGTGACTGTGTGGTTGTTGAAATAAGTACATTATACATTTTCCAAATCATAAAGGGTAATCGTGATTAGTAAGGATTGAAATATCTTATTTCCTTTGATGAATCAGTGTCCTCCTATGTGGGCTTCTTTATAAAAATATTCAACATTTTTTATACAAATTCTTTAATACTATCACAAGTAGCAAACACTTTTATCTAGATGTTCAAGCATTTCACTACAAGAAACAGGAAAGAAGTTGATTGTCAGATAAGCTGTTTCAGTCACTGCTAACTAGCAGATGCCCTTAAATATTTTTACAAAGATAAACTCAAATACTTCAAATATTTAACTTTATATTGTAGTATGCTAGCAATGATAGATGACATTAATTTGAGATGCTATGAAGTAAGGTAAAACATAAAAATAAAATAATTGAACTTGTCAGTAAAAATCTGTTCTTATTCAGGAAGTTGTGGTGGGGGTTCCCCCCCCCCC
>WHYT01017776.1:378043-395772 GCA_009806455.1 Tetrax tetrax | reverse complement strand
AAATCTAAACAAAGAATATTGTTGTGTCTTGCAGAGTTCAATGAAAAATATTAGCAAGATAGATCTGAATTAGTTCCTATGATTTTTTTTTTTCACATGACGGTAGTCAAGTATTTTGTAGGGGAATCAGCAGTCCACATTTGCTTTAAGAACTGAAGGATAAAATATTTGGAGACTATTCTGAAATGATAACATTGTCCTATTCATTACACTTGGTTTGTGCTTTGGAATGAGAGAATCTCTGTATATTCTTGAGGAGAGGATTCATATGAATTGGCTATCAGCTGAACTAATCTCATTATACTATTATTTGCTATATAAATTTTATAACTGCTTGCTATTATAATTGTAGTTAATCCAGTGACCCATTTTGATTTGGTAATTGTATTGTCCAATTTAAGTTAGTTCAACAAAAGCTATAATAACTCATTTTGCTGATAGGGCTGTTGCTTTTCATGTTTATTTGTTGTTCTTCATGTAATTACCTACCATTTGAGTGTGAGAGGTTCTTTCAAAATAGCAATAGAAATCCAAAGAATTAAATAGAACAGCCACATTTCTTGCAAATGCTAAACACTGTCCATTGTCAACACTAAAATATAAAAATTAAATTGTCTTAAAATTTTGTAGTATCTCCAAGTTTTTAGTATTTCTGAGTTGCTTTCAAAAGCTTAGAAATTAAAATTAAATCAACAAAACCAGAAAAAAAAAACTAAAACACTAGCTCTCTTATAATCTTATCCTGTTTGCAATGACAGTACTAATTAACAACTTTTATCAGCTTTTTCAGTATGTCAGGCTTTATTCCTGGCACTATTAGCTCAATTCCTTCTCATCCTCCACTTTCCCCCTCCCCCTGAGATTGTTTAGAGAAAAATACATAAAATAAAAAAAAAAAAAAAAAAAAAAAATTACCTTAATTTCCTTATCTTTAATGGCCAGAGTTAGTTCTTGCATCCTCAGTTCGAGTCCTGTAAGTTTTAATTTTTCCTTGAAAATTTTGTATTCCCAGTGGTCTGAGTCCTATCACAACCATAAATTTCTATTGTTTCAGTTTCTTCTTAAACACAATCTTCCTTTCTAGGGACGTTCTACACTAACAGTCATCATTTTATGTACTGCATGCTGGGTAACAAAACATGCTTGTAAAGCAAAACTTTTAAAAGTAAGCTACGCTTGTGAAACTGAACTGACTCTTTATAAGCTAAATTATTTCCTGAGATGCTCCAGTTCAGCTAGCATCATACATACGCTCTCCAGGAGGAGTTTCTGTACTCCCGCCACCTTTGCACTTCCCTCTAAGTTCTGAGCAGATTGGTAAGAGATACGAGTGTCTTCACAGAAGAAAGATGAGAGAAACTAAAAAGCTGATTCCTCCTCTCTAATGTTAACTTGAAAAAAAATAATCTAAAGAGAATCAATAGCATGCGTTAAGCATATTTAAAATATTGCTGATTTTCTTGATTTTTGGTTAACTTCTGTCCCTGTGAAAATATGCTAAACATACTATTGCAGCAATACTGAATCCAGTTTGTTCATTTAGAAAATAATCTGAAATTATAATTATTTCTGAAAATTTAGCTACCTGCCACTTGACAAAGTCTGTTCTGTCAATGACAAACTCAGACTTTTCAGTTCTGTTTTAATAACCCTACTGACAAGGTTAGGTGTCCATAGCTAACAGGGACATAAACCCTGATAAAGAAAAGCAGGAGATAACCTTAACCTTGCCTTTAGCTTGCACATTTTGGATAGGAAAAGTACAAAGTCCCTCCTCATACTTCACATTTTGGAGGAATGAATAAGAAGAGTAACAATTGCAGAAAGGTCAGATACCATAATGTAAGCACATAAATTCATATTAATACACTGAAATCTATATGAATGCATTCAGGAAAGCAGCCTAGTTCTGAAAGCCGCTCAGTACATGCACCTTCCATGTAAATCAGAAAAGGATTATGGGAACCTGTGAAAGTCAGGGTAGCTGGTCTGAATGCTTAACATTTGCAGGTTAACACTCCATAATTTTTGGTTCCCCTTGATTCAAATATTTGGACTAGACCTTTTTTTTTTTTAATTCAGCGTGGAAAAGGACGGCAGGAGTTGTGTATTACATCAAGATCATATGCCCAAACTATATGCATAGATAAAATCACAGTAGAAAATAGTAGAAGAAATAAGTACAAATATTCTTACAGTTATTTGATGACTGGAAACAATGTGGAAGTTTAAATGTCAATATATTCATAAACAATTAGCATTGAATTGCCATAGTAATGAATAAAACTGCATTTATTATTAATCAATGGAAGATTTTTTAAGTGCTGATTAAAAAGTCTAATTTGAATTTTAATCACAATTTTTGAACTTTTCAAATTTCACTGTCAAATATTTACATAAAGTTAAATAGAAAGTTAAAGAAAAATAAAATACTTTTCTTGTTTGCATAGCTGATGAAAATTGCATAGTTTATTTTTAGCTACCCTCCTCCAAAATGCAAATAATTTTAAAAAATTATTTTATTTATTTTTTTTTTTTAGGAACACATAATAAGAATATCTAGATATAAATCAAAGAATTAAGGGATTTTTTTTTCCCTTCTGATTATGTATTTTATAAATAAGGTATCAGGTCCTCTTCATGTAGTTTAATAAATAATTTCATTTTAAATGAAAATAGTTTATGTACTTTTGCTGCTAGCTACAATAATTGCCAGGAGACGACTGGAACCTTGGTATTGGGATATTCATTTAGTCTCTTGATCAATGTCACCTTTTACCGATTTACCTAGGTGTGAGGTGTTAGAAGACCTCAACATTACAACAAGACCACAAGAATGACATTCTTCCCCAGTCAAAAATTTTGTCTCAACTCATTGGATACAAACAGAAATCTTTGCTTTACACAAAGACCATGATATACTGTAAGTCAGACATATAGTATCTATATATCCTGTAACATGATAATCAAACTTCTGAGAACTTCTAATCAAAGTGTAAAAGACAAGATGGGCAGGAAAATATATACTATTCAAATGGAAATACCACAACGCACAGGTTGACAAGGTTTTGCTATCAAAATTAAAGAGATTAGTACAAAACCACTACTTTCCATGGTAGTGCTATACTCATACTTATTTAAAAGAATGGAAAGTTAATTATGCATTTTGCCTTAAGGAAAATAAAAACCATATTCCTGGTCTCACACAGAATTTTTGTGGTCACTTTTAGAGAAAAAAAAAACATGGGGGTGTTATTTATCTGCTTGGATTTTTTGGGGGGTTTTGTTTGTTTGATTGATTTTAAGGAAAATCCTTTATACTATATTTAAGACTTGGATGCTTCTTACAGTGATAAAAAACCCTACTGGCTATTAATCTTCCTGTTTTCTTTATTTCTCTTTTGTTAGCATGTACCTGGACTTTTCCTTTTTTTCACGCATCTAACTCCACTGTTTCTTCAATCCGCCTACCTTCATTTACTTTCCAATTTAAACATTTGCTAAATTGAATAATGCCAGTCAAGGTATATTCCATAGATTCTAACAGTCTTTAAGAAAGAGTCTAGGGTTTTTTTTCATTGTTTTTTCTATTTTCATTAAAGCATTTTAAAATGAGCCATTTAGAGAAGCTAGTTCAGAGGTCTTTAGAGACATTCAGATGTGCTTGACATAGTAATCTTCAATGACGTCCTCTTCAGACAGTTCTAGTACAGATGCTTCACTTTATCTACTGTAATTCTGTAGCTCTGCCAATTTTATTTGATGCCCTACTCTGGAACGCCAACATAATGTAGCTGTTGCTAGTGCCTGCAAATCCTTTCCTGTCTTTTTCTGACAAATTGCTGGGCAAACTATGTCCCTTCAGACTAGCAGCAAGCAATGGTGCTCGCTCTTCCTCAATCCAAAGGTTCATTTGGCTTATTATTTCAAACTGGACACAATAAATTTTCCAAGATTATTTTTCTTCAAAGCTGACTGCCCTCTGATTTAGTCAATTAAATATATCACCTATGTAAATGTGTGTCTTTGGTTATCATAGCAAGAAAACTGATGCTGGATTCCATACTCACAGAGAGAACTGTCATTCTTTTCCATGCCATGCATTATCTTCATTGCTGAAGATGGAAATGTGTTAAGGATAAATTGCATTATTTATAGAATCATAGAATAGTTAAGGTTGGAAGGGACCTTCAAAGGTCATCTAGTCCAACCCCCCTGCAAGAAGCAAGGACATCCCTGAGTAGATCAGGTTGCTCAGAGCCTTATCCAGCCTGGCCTTGAATGTTTCCAGGGATGGGGCATCCACCACCTCTCTGGGCAACCTGTTCCAGTGTTCTACAACTCTCATTGTAAAAATTTTTTTTCCTAATATCTAATCTAAATCTACCTCCCTCTATTTTAAAATAATTACCCCTTATCCTATCACAACAGGCCCTACTGAACAGCCTCTCCCCATCTTCCTTGTGGGCCCCCTTGAGGTACTGGAAGACCGCTATAAGGTGTCCCGCTATAAGGTGTCCCGCTATAAGGTGTCCCGCTATAAGGTGTCCCGCTATAAGGTCTCTCCGGAGCCTCCTCTTCTCCAGGCTGAACAGCCCCAACTCTCTCAGCCTGTCCTCATAGGAAAGGTGCTCCAGCCCTCTTGTCATCTTTGTGGCCCTCCTCTGGACCCTTTCCAAGTGGTCCATGTCCTTCTTATGTTGTTACACTGTAGTTACAATTCTTATATACACATCAATTTTACTAGTCACTTGTCATACATATCCCTTAAAAGAATGCTACATATTATGACATTAAACAAGAAAAACACTACTAAATTATACTATATGTTCTTTTCTTGATTTGTTTTGTCATCCCCTCAATGTACTCACGTACGCCATACTAGCACACCTGAAGTCTCCAGTGAGAAGTCCTGTGTGTTACACTACATAAAAAAGCAAGGATATACCTCAGAAAATGTATCTATGGGTAGACTTCAAACCGACAGATTAAGTGGTATTAATGTAAGCTTTTCTTATCAGACTTCTATCATATTCTGTTTACAGTTCTAAGCAGGAGGCTCTCCTTCCAAAGGAGATCATGCATATACAGGACCATGAAAGGGCTATCATTTACAAAAAAAAAATTAATCTGCTTTGAATTTTCAGACCTTTTCAGCAATCTTTCACTGTACATGTGTATTTGGCTTTCACATTAGCTATATGACTGCAGAACTTTCAAAATAGTGGGTTTTTTTGTTGTTAAATGCTTTTGTTCTTTTAGCTGTTAGTTCTTTAAGGCAAATACCTTGTTTACTTCATAATATGATTTTTTTTTTTTTTCAAATAATAATAATAAAACTTTTAGTTCATCTTCAGTCCTTGCTGACTGATAAGCAATTCATTAAAATAGTAGCAAGTCTTTCCTAAGTAGAATACTTATAATCTCAACAATTTTGTAAAATTTTTCATTTTTCTCTGTTAAGCTTCATTGTGCAAACCATACTGTTATTTTAGATTTAGATTAGTACTTTCCTTGGTTAACTTTCATCTGCTAATTTTCTCTTACATTTGCTAGTTTTTGCTTCCCCTTCCATAGATGCACAGACTATGATACTGGTCAGTGGATGACACCCGTCTTGAAAAATCCAGGTCTTTGAAATCCTGCTTTAACATATGAATTCCTGCTGTGGATGGGAAAATATTTGCAGTTTCCACATACCTCCAAAGCATATTCTTTGGATCTTTTTCAAAACTACCAAAGTCTGCAAGTACTATCAAACTGAATTCATTTGTTTTGGAAAGCTTTGTTGTTTTGGTTTTTTTTAAGAATGAGAGATCTTTCCATTTAAGAAGTAACAGGTGTCTATAGCAGTCCCCTTAGTACTATGTTCGTGTTGTGTGTATCAGTCAATGGTAAACTGTTGAAATAGATCTAAATGTTAGATCAGTCTGCAAATTCTATCATTAATCTGATGTAATTTTCAAAACTTTTTACGTTTTATTAATTGCAAATATATTTCAATTAGAAAAGGGAACAGAAACTCCAGATCCGCTTAGGTGCTTCTAAGTGTACTCATTTCCTTGAGATGGGCATATTAATAATTTATCTTGATTTCCTAAAACCCAGTGATGCTACCTGTTAAAGCAAAGCATGTACTTTGCAGCTTTGGAGGGCCTTAGTACCATTTGAGGTAGGACTATAGATGACCTTTAGAGGACTCGTCCAACCCAACCTATTCTACGATTCTTATTTAGTTTAACCTAGCTATTTGCAGGGACTCTAGTGAAACTGGTGATTCCATATTTGAAAACCTTCAGGATATGCTAGATTTGCACACAATGAAAAACCATACAATCCTCATCTATTCCTGAAAACTGACACTTAAAGAGTGCTATGAGATGGATTGTAATGTTTACTAGCTAGAAGCATTTTTCTGAAAAAAATTATCAAATAAAGTTAAAAAAAGAAAGATAAATTAATGTAAGAGAGGCCTTGAAGTATATAATCCAATACAGATATAGCAGTCACATGATTAGATTCATAAAATAGATCCCTAAGGATGAGTATTTAATAATAATGATGCTGTACTTTAAAACAGGTAATTCCTGCTTACATTTTTTTTTACCCCCATATTTCTCCCTTGTAAGGTGGATTAACACAAATTAAATTTCACACTAATCCATCTGTCATACCAAGAATGTCTCATTAAGCTTTGCTGGCTTCAGACAATTCGCAGAAATAGTAAAAGCATGGCCATAGTAATGATATTGGATTTTACAGTATAAGGTGCTAATACAGCAATTTAGCCTACAGAAATGTATGACGAGGATTGTAACTAAGAATAAAAATAGTAACTAAAAAAATCATGTAGAATTAAAATATTTCACCTGTGAAAATTTAATTTGAGCATACTACGCTGAATATAATTTCAAATATATTTATAAGGACCAACTTTGTAGGTAAAGTTCACACAAAAATGTGAAGACAGCATAGCTGTTTTGCACAGAATTGTGGCAGATGGAGCAATTTTCCAATGAGACATTTACAAAAATTTAATTATCACAGTTTTTAGCAAGCAAATATCACCTTTGTACTGGAATTAAAATGAAAATTATGTCAAATGTCATTTGAAGTCACTGAAGTGTTTAAATTCTTGATTCCAGCTTTTCTACTGCTTTTTAAATTTCTTTCAAAAAGACTAACACAAATGTAAAACAGAAACAGGAGATATCAGAACTTTCCATTGGGGTTAGTTTACTATATAAATCAATTAAACAATTTGAGGTAAAATAGTGATCTGAAGCAGAACAACAGAAAAAAAAACTTTCAGAAGAGAGGAAGATGATTAAGTCATTTGCCCTCTTGAACAGAGAGAAAAAGCTAAATATTGATTTTAGAACATTGACACTTTAGTTGGAAGTTGGGTGTGAGGAAATTTACGGTATGCCAGAAAACTAATATATCTACTGAGTCTGTGATTTGTAATTTGTTAATCTCTTTTAGATTTATGACTCCAGGGTCAACTTCTGAAGGTAATTTGTAGATTTCCCTTTGGAATAGGGACTAAGGGAATGGAAGAGGAATGGTTTTGTACAGAATACCACTGATTACAAAATATATTTTTTTTCCTTACTTCACTTGGCTAAATGTTTTTTGTTATTTGTCGTTGAATGCTTTTGCTCACAGCATTTGTGCTACGACATTTGGTTCCCTGGGCATTCTGTTTGGATGTAGCGTATCTGTTCGTGATGTGTGCCATTTATTGTACTGTTATTGGAGATTAAATGATAAACTTAAAATTGTTATTTTGGCAAGATCTCATGCTATGTCATACAGGGAATGCATAGATGACAGAAGACTAGAGAGCAGGAGTAAATCTCTTAGGGTGTAGCCTTCTAGCATTGGTTAAAAGAGCCTAGTTAATTTCCATATAGGTTCCAATTAATATGTTTTATGTCAATGACACATGTTTAATCAGCTTGTATCTGAAATATTGTTTAATAACTTCAAGTACCTTATTCCTTAGCACTTTGCAGCATATTATTTAGTTCAGATAAAGCCAAGTGTGGAGATTTGTTTGTTTGTTTTCTTTTGGAATTCAAGTTACCAGCAGCTAAAATTTTCTTCACCCTGGCTATTATCCTTATCATGAACATGAAGATTTTTATTGCTTTATCATACTTAATTTTTTTCTGTTCACAATGCTAAATTAGTGAAGACACATGATAAGCATATGCTAAGTGTTTATCTGACTCGAGATTAGATTGTTTCTTATCACTCTTACAATTTGTGATCTCGGTTACTCTTGTGATCTTAATTACTCTTTATTAATTCTTTGAACCTCTGTGTGTGCATACATTTAAATCTCAGAGCACACAGCTCAGTCTAAAAATAAAGAGAACAATTCATCTTTCTGGTGACATGGTTGTGGAGGGGGAGAACAAAACAAAACAACAAACCACCAAAACACCAGAAGAGATATTAAAGACTTACCCTGTGTTTCAAGTCCACATTAAGACTTCAACCAGGAATGTAAATGAAAGACATGAAAAATTAACCTAACATTGGAACAAAACTACGTTATGCAACACAACAGAGAAATATCTTAGCTATGCATAAAAAAAAGTAACACACTTTTTTTTTTTTTCTCTCTCAGCTCCAGAAAAACAAAAGTCCAATCATACTGCATTACACCCATGATTCAAATAACTAAAAAAATTTTAAGACAATAAGAACATTCTATAAGCATTACAACCTGTTATGATCTACATGAAAATAAAAACTTGACATTTTTGGTACATTTTCAGATTGCTGTTGACTTGCAAAATATTAGATAACAGCATGTGGTTGTATTGCAGGCCTAAATAAGATGTTTGAGAACAGAGTACAAGATATTTTCTGTTAAATAAAGTAAGGAAAGTAAGTTTGGTGTAGTATGGCACTTGCTGCTGGCCATCAATAAAAGATATTGCTAAACTTAGCACCTTTGAATGAGGGAGAGCAAAGCACCTGTTTGGTAGCAAGCCCTTCTTAACTAAAAGTGTTATTACCCTTGAAAATATCTCAGAGAGCAAACAATAAGAAAATAGCACATTCAGACAAATTATACAGGGGTCAATCATTTCTCCTCATCCTTTTTTCTTTGAACATCTCTTTCTGTTTTTACTTTCAAGAAATCAAGTACCATGTTAGTCAATTTTACACAAGGAAAGAATCATAGAATCATAACATATAATCATAGAATGGTTTGGCTTAGAAGGGACCTTAAAGATCATTTAGGTCCAACTCCCCTGCTCTGGGCAGGGACACCTTTCCCTGGACCAGGTTGCTCAAAGTACCATCCAACCCAGCAATGAACACTTCCAGGGATTGGGCATCCACAGCTTCTCTGGGAGCCTGTTCCAGTGCCTCACCACCATCACAGTGAAGAATTTCTTCCTTATGTCCAAACTAAATTTACTCTCCTTCAGTTTAAAGGCATTACCCATTGTCCTATCACTACATGCCCATGTCAAAAGTCCCTCTCCAGTTTTCTTGCTGGAAAGTCCTCTTCACATACTGGAAGGCTGCTACTTTACAAAATACATATGGTTGCAACATTGTAAAGATACAGGGTGAAAAACAAAGGCACTTCCCCCATACCATTCCCACCCTCCCCCCCCCCTTTTTTTTTCCAAAGGCCAAACCTGGAGAGAAGGTATGGCCCTGTTAAAGTGAAAGAATGCAATATACTTCAGTCTTTATTCTGACTTTTCCTCTTTCAACGTTATAACGCAGTTCAAATTTCTTTGGTTTGAAGTTGCTCTGCTATAAATAACAAGCTCTCCCCTGTATTCAGAGAAGCTTCAGTAATTAATTCCAACAAATTTCAATAGTAAAAAGCATTTGAAATAAGGTTAATTTCACTGTACTGTATTTAAACTGCATAAAAATGTGTTTATAATCCCTAGCTATGCTGCCTCTTGAGTCTGCAGCACACATTTCAGTTCATCCCTTCTTGCTGCTCTAGCACAGACTGCTATTCTGCAGCAGAAGCTGGCTGCATAACTTTATAGGATTCTCATGAACGATATTGTGTCCTCACATAATTCCTTGAGCCAAAGGACTCCTCAGAAATCACTGAGCTTAGATTTTTTTTTTTGCTTTCTTTATCCACCTGGGAAATTATTTTACTGGTTGGACACCACGAAGACTATATAACTTAAACATCTCTCTCTCTCTCAAATTTGGTGCTGATAACCCACAGAGTATTTGATTTCGTTGTAGTTGTATTTGAAAAAACCTCAAAACCTGGGGAAATACTACTTTATGTTATTCATCTATCATTGCTACCAGAGATATAAATAAATCCTTTTTGAGATGGCATCCATAGATACTGCTCATCCGTGTAAAACCTACACGGCCAGTATCAGTAGTTTCTCCCACTGAACCACATCTAACACTAATGCTCATTTGAACCATCACAAGAGGTTACTTCAAAACCGCATAAAATCCAATGTGCTAAGAAACAAGTAGTGTAGTGAAAGCAAATGAACTGTTAAAATGCACAGACAATTACCGCTTCAGGCTAAAACGGAGATCATTGGCCAGATACTGGAAGGAAAGCATACTTTGTGGTTACTCACTAAACACTTCTTTGACTAGTCAAATGCCTCAAGCTAACAGTCTCTCAATCAGACTCACACAGAGATCCAAAGTCTGCCTTTATAAAGGAGAGCAAGCTGGGAAAAAGCTGAACACATTCATCACATCTGTAATTTCTGCAGGTAATAAACACACCGGTCAACACACACCTGATTGCACTGGGGTGGAAAAGCATAGAAATACTGCTAATGAAATGTGAGCATACTTTCTCATTCCACTTCAAAAACTTTCAGTATAATGTTCTGAGCACTTACACAAACCTTAAATTACTACATCGTTTTTTTGCAATTGATGGTGTTGCACTACTTCAATAGCTACTATCACCTTCATCGAGGCTTCATGTGCAGTACTGTTTAAGAATTCTTACCCCCCCACACCCATATAAGCTTTTCAAACAGCTGACAGACAGAATTTTCTAATACTAAACACAACCGAAAACAAAACCTTTGTCTCCAAAGACAGGTTCTAAATTTGTTAAAAGAAAAAAAGGATTACAGGATAACTCCTAAGAACAAAACAGAAATCAAGTTGAAATACTGAAGAAAGGCTGTAGAACACAAACTATAATATGCATACTATAATCTAACAGTTAATTTCTGCAATAATTCACCTTCACGGGAGATGATTAGCAAAAATTGTACATCAACAGATACCGCTAAAAAAAAGTACTTGATTTAAAAATTATCATTAAGTGTACTATGTACAAATAGAGTTAACATTTCCTAACTACAAGCACAGTTATCTCAAATACTTATATCAAGCACATTGCATATCAGAAGTATTTTATATAAAAAAAGAAGGGTATGGAAAGGAAAATGTGCCATGGATCTACCTAACATGGGATCTATCTGAAAGCATTTACTTGATTCAGATGATGTGTGAGCTTCAATTAAAAATCTTCAAAAGCAAACAAATTTTCTGAAACTTAGAAATCCAGGCTCTGAAATTCAAGTGTGTTTTGAAATTAATTAGATCATCTTGAAGTGAAAGGGGATGGCTGGTAGCAATTAGCAGATATTTCTGGTAGCTCAAGACATAAGAAGAATTGTACTTAGTAATTAACAGATTCTTGAGCTTGCTTTCTTGGATTACTTCCCACCAGCACAGCTTTCTCATAAATCTGAAACCAATTTGCAAATGTCACTAATCTAAAAACATACTTATGTTACAATGACATCTTTACTATGAAAAATTACGATGAAAAATACTGGCGTTCCTAGGGTTTCATTCACTATCTGCACAGAACACTAAGTCTTAGTTACAAATTCATTTCTTCTGTTCCTCAAGTGTTCTTTGATTTTTTGTTTTGCTAAGTTTGTCTAAAACTGTTTTATAGTGAAGAAGCAAATCTATATTTCATTATAGATATACAGAAAATAAAGGTCAGGTTTTGAAAGATGTTGCAGGTATACAACTATTGTGTGTTGGGTAAAATGATTTTCGATAATACCTTGATCATGTTAGATGAAATTATTTTATATACTTATTTAAAGATATAGACACAGAAGTTGACAAGGTTTTCCACGGACAAAGAGACAGAGAATCCATGTGAACAAAAGGACACCACAATATATCTCATAGTAGGGCTGGTAAAAGCTTAAACACATATGTTGTAATAGTACATAGAATCATTTTGTGAGAGCAGAAATATGGCATAACACTGAAATTCATGTTTTCAGTCCTAGAGTCCTAGTGTTGTTTTTTTTCTCTCAATGATTGTTTTCAGCTGCAGAATGTTTTACACATCTGAAGTATCACATATAACAAATTGAGTTCAGTTTCTTTCATTTCTAAGCTATATTTGTGAAGGAAATACTCATGTTAATTTTGAAGAGCTTTGTCTGCATCCTTCCAAACGGCCCCCACAGGCACTGCAGGTACCACATGGAAGCAGATCGCCGTGTGGATCTGTACCAGTTTTGGTTTGTTCTGACCAACTTGATTTGTAGGTGGAAGCTGAAAAGGGCACAAAGAATTGTTGCTCTCTGTCCTCTCATTCAGCTTTTTCCCTTAGCTTCCACTCCACACACTGACAGCACCAGTACAGGTCTCCAACAAGCACAGCTGATCCCTAAGGAACTTAAGACATGAGAAAGCAACAGTCTCTGGCTTTGGAATGATATACAAAAGCAAGCATGCAAGACCGAAGAGAAAAGGAGCACTGGAAATAGACGGCTGTGAATTCTGCAGTGTGTTATGGGACTTTTCTTGTCCAGAGGAGTTCCTGTAGTGTTATACTATCTTGCATCACCTACAGCACATAGAAGTTCCCAACACCCTTGCTAATATTGAGGAAACACACACACAGACTCCTCCTCTGATGGGCTACCGTGTAGAAAATTACTGTTACTTTGATAATTAGATTTTGCTTCTGGGGAAATATTTTATTTCATTATTTTCTCAAGCAGGTGATCACAGCCCTCCAAGGCCACAAAATAGTTCGAGAATATTGCCAACTATTAGTTGCCTGCAGACAGCAGCAACTTGGGTTCCCTGGAGTCACCAGCAAGTCAGTTCCTCAAATAATGTGGGGGGTGGTGAGGGGGTTTGAAAATGAGACTTTCAGAAAATAGGCTTTAATTGCTGGCTTCAAGTATTTATACCAGGCAGGAAATCTCTATTCTATTGCTGACTACAGTTCCTCTCCTCTCAACAGAGCTGAAGGAAAAGAAAGAAGATAGTGGAAGATGTTCCTCTCGAGACAGAGTGAACAGAATGAGAATAGACGAGAAGGAAAGAGCAAAGCTGCCTGCAACCTCCCTTCCAGAGGAGCTGAGCTGCTGCCAGCTCATGAGGTTGGTAACTTATGAGCCAAAACTTGCGTTGTGTTCTCAAATTTTCTAAGAAACATATAGGTTTCTGTATGTATCTAACAGCCATGCTTCTGCTGTTCCCTCATTAAGAACGAACATAGGACAATTATGTCTTAACAAAGGAAGACTTTCTTCATAAGATGTGCTACATACATTTTGGTGAGGCATGTCATAAACAGTTATTATATTACGTTTTGTTCATCAATGTTGGTAGCTTTATTAAGCTATGGGAAGAGGTCAGTTGGCTTTTTGTCATCACTATTGACAGTAATAAGCATTCACTTTATCGATGAATGAAAATTATATATGTGATGACCTATGAGTTTCTGCTAAAAATACAATTCTTACTTGCTGTTTCTCTGTTATTACTTTCCCAAACTGCAAACAACATCAGTCATCGAAGACAAACTGCTGTGCTATGACAGAAAATATATGCTTGCCTTACAGTCATGTTTTTCTTCTTTTATAATGGACATTATTCATAATGGAAATAGTAAATCTTAATGACTGGTTTCAGGAAATTTAGCATCAGACAAGTTCATATTTTATTCAATGTTTTAAGTATTGTTTTTCAGAAAAAATGGTATAGTAAATCAGACCTCAAGAAAAGGATTCATCTGTATAGATTCACAAGTTGTTCAGGGATGATCATTGTGACCATGAAGTTTGACCTCATGTACGCCACATGCTTCTGAATTTCTCTGTTATCGAATTGCAACTTTGAAGTTGTGGATACTAAAACTACATGGTTCAATCAGTAAATTGGCTTTTTTTTTTTTTTTTTTTTTTTTTTTTTTTTTAAATATTTAAGCAAGATAAGGTCAGTCACGGCATTTCATTATTCATTTGTGTACCGGCATAATACCCTTTATCACCATTTTTTTTCCATCTTTTCCTAACCATTAACAGTTGTAGCCATAATGTTAAAATGGAAGCTCATACCTGTACAAAAAGAAAGGTCCATCTAGTAGAAAGAATATAGGACTATTCTGTAGCAGGCTTGTCAATAGGATTTACTTGTTGATGGGACTGTGTGAGTACGTAGCAGTTTTAAAGTCATTAAATACATAAAATTACAGAGATCACAGAAAGTGTGTTTATATTTTTCCCCAAAAGGGCTTTTTAATCCAATGTGTTAGTCTTTCTCTCTACTCTTTTTGCTCATTATTGAGCTGAACAGAGCGTGAGTGCCAGACTGAAAATTACGATGTTTTCTCCTAAATAAGAATATTGATACCCAGGGATAAAAGGATATCTTTCTTGGCACATTAAATCATTAAAAGAAAACAAAAATATGGAGTATATAATAATCTAATAGGTTAGTGTTATGCCGTCTACAGTAAAAGGAAAACTGATAAAATGACTGGAGTCTGGAGAAGGATTTTCTTAAAATTAGGAAAGTGCTAATAATCAAAGAGAAAAGAGAGACAGAGCTACCATAACAACTTATCTCATACATACCTGGTTCTTGTGAAGTATTCACATCCTTAAATTGGCTTTAGGTTTCTTACATAATTTATCGGGAGAATTGGGCACCTCAAAACAGGATTAACAAGAGTGAACACAGTGAGCTGCTGAACCTCGGACACCAGTACAGGTGGTTATTTAAACTGATTCTCTCTTCAGAACACACAGGCTCCCATTATACAGAGATGCCTCCATATACCTAGGGTTCAGGGCTGGAATTTGCTGCACCTGGCATAGGCGCAAATGATTTTTATTTCAAAGACTTTCAGTTATACATACCTATCTCTCCCTTTTTGTCACACAGTCTTAAAGCGCTTGGAACTCATTCAGAAACCACAGTTCAATTATTTTCTCCGAGAGGATTTAAAACCTTTTACCTTCTACAGAGCAGAGAGTCCAGGCTGGGTACTCAGGATCAGATGACCTGGCTCATCCTGCTGAAACTCTTCCACTTTGTGCTAAGACATGAGATGCCTGCTGGAAGGAACAGCGCTGTGAAGATTAACAAGGTGCTCAGCAGAGAAGGCAGAACGATGATCCTATCCAACAACACAGAGTATACCTAGAGTAATTGTCACACAGTAATACTGAATTAGACTTCCCGAATACAGACTTAAAGAGTGGTATTTAAGCAATGGATAGAAATAGTAACAGAATGATTATTAACTGATTTTATTTGTATTGAATATTTTAATCAATGGGCCACCTCTCCTCCTTTCATCCCTTCTTTCTTTTGAAAATATTTTCATTATATTCTTGACAACAGAAAAATTACAAAGTATAACTCAATGTGATTCTTGTCACTGTGGTATAGATTTGATTATATAATGGTTTTAATAAGCATGGGAGAAAGAAGATTAATCAATCACACCCTAACATGTTAACTATGGTATACTATGACGCACTGGTCTGGTTAAAGCAGTGCTTACATCCCAGCTTTTGTAACTTTACTTACATGGCAATTCCTGCTGAACGGTTGAGGAAATTATTTCTTGTTTGGCATAAGGCTAGAGAAGCAGCTAGAAAACAAAACTAATTAACAGTGAGGAACTATTAGTAGGATGATTTCTTTATTGCAATCTAAACCGAAAATGGAGATCACAGATACCCTCAATCATTTGTTAATAAAATTTAAGAAATTACAACACAATAATATATGGAAGAGAAACAGCTTTTAAAAGAAAATACTTACTTTGAAGTTCTGCTGAATGGTTTGGTTTTTTTTTTTTTAATGAGATAGATTAATAAATTAAATTCCAATTCGATTAACTACAGTCTTTGCATGAAGATATCTTTATAAATTGCCCTTGAAATTTCAGTGCATTAAGACAGTTTCAAACAAATTGTCTCTCAGACAGATGCAAAACCACACAAAGTTTAAAACAGAATACTTACTCATTTCATTAGCCAAAACCAGGAAGGATGCTGATGCTGAGAATGGTAAGCAATGATTATAATTAGTACAGAAGTGGAATGTGAGTGAATGTGAATTTTATTGTCTGCTCTGTAGATTATTTTATCTTTTTAGGTATCTATGCCTCTGTAACCAATTTCTGGAAGCATTCCAACAGCCTGAATTCAAAACAGAATTCGAAAGACAGAATTAAAGTTCTTGAGAAAACAACAGGAACACAGTTCACTACTTAGAAATTATAAATATATTCACAATTTTTTTCTTTTTTTTTTCTCCTTACTTTTTGCCAGGTCATAACACAAACTAATAATTTAAAAACTAGTCACCATGTGTTGCCTCTGAACACATTTATTCAGTGTTAACATTATTTGACATATGATGGTCAAAATATAAATTTATCTGTCTGTGAAAATGAAATCTGCTCTGGTGTGAAATACACATCCAGAACCTCTGTACGTAAAACCACCATTTCAAGGTTGCTTGTACGCATCCCTCTGTAAAACATGATTGACCAAATTCTTTCCTGCTTTACTTCAGTAAATTCCCTCTTGATGGAAATTCTACTGAAACTAGCAAAAAAATATTTGCCTACAGCTTTTTATGGAAGCATGTCTTTTATCTAATTACAAGACATTTATAATTGTGGAAACAAATCATACAATACCTCTTGTATTTATGAATAATTCATCTGCAATGATAGTCATTTTTTGTCCAAAATATGAATGATCATCACAATTGTAAGTAAAATCTTAATTTCAAATAGAAACAGTTATTAAGCTGCCAACATGTACAAAGACCACCACATCATTGCTACTTGGAAGTATAACCTTGTTAGGAACCAGGAAAAAAAAAAAAAAACCTCTCCCTTTTTATCACGTAACAAGCATAGTTCACATAAATGTGCCGCTTGTTCTTGTTAGCAAGTTGCTAATACTAAATAAACAAAATAATGACAAGCTAAAAAAAAAAAATCTCATAGCTGGCATAGCATTGTTTGCAGATGCATTTTCAGCAGTATATATGTATCGCCTGAACATGAGACCTCTGTAGCAGATTTGAAATATTCCTATATTAAGCAAAGGTCCTGCAGTGCTTAACAATACTTAGAGCCTTCAGGGCTTCAGACTACTTATAGAGGAGACTCATTCCCATCAAGAACTCTAGAAAACAAAAACTAATTTTGAAAGGAGAGATTAAAAGACTCCTCCCTTGAATCAGCAAATAAAACAGCAAAATAATCAGCATGCAGCCAAATCACCCGTCGTCTTTATCACCAGAGGAGCAGAGGGAGTCTGAGGGATTACTGGTGATCACCTCAGGTTTCGGAGAACAGAAAGGAACTTCACCCAGTTTTCTGTTCAGCAGGAAAACAATTTTTTTTTTTTTTTTTTTTTTTAGTTTGTCATCTT
>WHYT01017776.1:342926-368516 GCA_009806455.1 Tetrax tetrax | reverse complement strand
AAAATAAAAAAAAAAAAAAAAAAAAAAAAAAAAACCAAAAAAAACCCACTACACCAAAAAAAACCAAAAAACAACCCACCACTTGCAAGAGTAAAAGTCTTTAAAAAAAAAATAAAAAAAAAAAATTGAGAGGTGGGAAGAGGCAACTGTAATTCATCCCTGAAATAATATAAAAAAACTCCCATGTACTTTCTATACTACAATAAACACTTCATATTCAAATACTTAAATGAATGTATTGAATGTACATAAATTTGGACAGTTAGATATCACATACATATGAGCGTGAAGTCAATGAAAAGCAAAATGTCTGAAAAAGCACCACTGAAAGAAAAATATTTCCACAACTTTGAAACAAAACATTAGAATCTTTCACCTCATGAAAATATTTTGAAATTGAAATGTTCCTGTCACTGATTTTGACAAAACAAGTTTCTTCTTTTCTGGTGCCAGATATAAAAGAGAGAGAAGAAATATTAGAAATATTAGATAATCATAGTTAGTATCTCACCTTTAAGAAATATACTTTGAGATCACTTACTGATAATGGCTGCAAATCAAAGTTTACTGCATCCCAAATGGAGATATCTGCAAAGTGCTCAAACTCAGCTTCTCCAAAAAAGATGCAATAAGAATGGAAGCCAAATATCTTGAGCTCTGCTTCACAGGAAACCATATAAAATATGCTAAACGCACCTACTTTAATGATACGATAATTAAATGGGATTTGAGGGTCATTCGTAGGTACAGAGGCAGAAAAGACTGCTAGAATGGTGAATTGACCTTACCTTCTAGTCATTATTTCCTTGTAGTGTGGTAGGATGATAACAGAACTAGCATCACATTTGGTCAAATGAAATAATAAAATGATGACATAACGGATGGAAAACCATGCTTTGGTGTAGAGTCAGAGAAACTTCAAGCATGCTTTTCAGAACATAGAGAATTGGTCATAATGATGCAGCATCACTGATGGAAATGGGTCCAACTTGTAATGGAATGGTTAAACTTTGGATGTAGACCAAGTAAAAGTAGGTTTGCAGTGTATGGATACTTGACAAGAAATTTGTATGCTAGCAGGTGATAGAGAACAAGCAACAGAAAATGACAAAAGTAGATCAACAATCCAAAAAACTAATTCCAGCAGTATCTTTTTGAGTCAGAGAGAGAGGTCACAGCCACTAAGTCTAGGAAGGAAATTACACCACTGAAGATGCAAGATAAGATGATAAAGGTTTAGCTGTGAGCTTGTGAGCATGAATAAGGAAAAAAAAATCAGATCTTGAGATGCCAACGTTAAGTAAATCTGCAAGCACCCTAACTTGGATCAGAAACAGTGTGGCCAGCAGGACTAAAGAAGTGACTGTCCCTCTGTACTCAGCACTGGTGAGGCTGCACCTCAAATACTATGTGTTCAGTTTTGGGCCCTTCACTACAGGAAAGGCACTGAGGTGCTGGAGCCTGTCCAAAGAAGAGCAATGAAGCTGATGAAGGGTCTAGAGAACAGGTCTCATAAGGAGCAGCTGAGGGAACACAGATTGTTTAGCCTGGAGAAAAGGAGGCTGAGGGGAGACCTCATCACTCTCTACAATTGCATGAAAGGAGGTTGTAGTGAGATGGGTGTCTATCTCTGATCTTAAAGGTCTTTTCCAGCCTAAACAATTCTATAATTTTAAGATTCATATACACAGATCAAAGCACAAGACTAGTCAAAGATGAAATCAAGATATCAGCCTTGACTGACCAGAAGAACAGACGGGAAATATCCATGACCTTTCAGAGACAAGAGAGGAGATCATGAGTGTAAAGCTCAGGATCCTGTTGGTAAGTGTTTTGATTGATTGCTATCACGTCAATATTTCTAAAGTACATGACATAACCACCTAGCATGTTATTACTACTAATACATTATAATAAGTTCTGAGGTTGCTTATTCAGAGGTCTAGAAACATTAAAAAATGTTAAAATATTGACTCATTAAAGAAGACATACAACATACATAATAAAGTATATATTTATAAAATGTTAAACTGGTTATGCAGTTTCCACACTAGCTTAGTTACAGGAAGAGAAAGTTGGTATAGATATGAGAAAGATTTACTTGTATCAACAAAATAACTATAACTTCTGGGGCTTGTTTAGTTCTGCAGTTTTGCAATAATTTCTTCTGATTTTTTTTTTCCTGCTATGAAATAAAGTATAATAAAAATAAAATCTTTAATGAAATTGTTACTGAGGTTTTGCAGAAATAGATTTTTTTTTTTTTTTTGATGTTTCAAAGTATATCCCATTTATGGTACCCTGTTATCCTGTGAGTTAAGGTTATTTTACCGTTTTTTCAGTCAGGCCTTGTACAAGACCCCATTGCTATACAAAGCAGCAATATTTTAATGATATCTTGGAAACCAGATAAATAAATAAAAGTACATAGTATATACATGTATTCTCTTTCTAGACCTCTCTTTATGATCAATCTAGTTTTTCATCATTCATATCTTAATGGGACTTAAAGAGTTAAAAGCCTGAAACAAGTTAAAAGACACATATAACTGTAGCAAAGCATATCTCAATATATGCACATATCAATATAGATATTTTTAGCTTATACAGCTCTAATTAAATTAAAAACATTTTTTATCAGCATATATTTTAGAGTTTGCTGATTCTGTTTCTGACCTGAATAAATACATTAATTTTAAATTTTACCATCAAAGCAATTCCTAGTGGAATAATTGCAATATAGCATGCAAATTATCCCAAGAACCCAGCCAATATAAATGAGAACTAACAGACAATAAATGCTTTATAATTTTACAAAGAGTGTGTCTATGACCACAGGACCTTAAAGTCGTATCTGCCTTTTTACTTTTACTCATATATTTATATTTGATAGAAAGGTATAAGTAAATATTTTGTAAAAGGAAACAAACATACAGTACAAAAAATCTTTACTGGTTATGAATAACTAATCTATCCCTGTAGAGTTCATATTAACAGCATAATAATAAAGTTATTGAACACTTTGAAGCCTCATGAAGCTAGTGGAGAGAGTTAATGCTTGGCATCCCTTAGGAACTATAAAATGGAAGTTAGTTCTTCCAATGTATCCCTTAAATATATGCTGTGAAGTTCACACACATTCAGGATGCCAGCATAGAGTTCTGCACTAGGTAAATCTTGCTTAGTGATTCAAAATAAAGATTTAAACAATATATTTAAGTGCTCTCCACTCGAGGTGCTGGCCTTTGCAAAGGATTAATGCACTACCACTGATACTGAAAGTAGTTCTGCAGAACCGAATCAACAAGCTCACTAATGATGCAGAAAAGCTACATTTGCCAAAAATTGTACAGGATACTGATTTCAGCATGTCTAATATGGGTATAGAGAGTCTGGCAGGCAGACATGAGCAGATTCTGCCTACATTTTAAGTAAACCAGATGCCAGCTTTCTTGAAACCAAAACTGATTAGCCTCAGTTAGCATGACATCGAACCAATAAATTGAAACATAAGGCCAGATGTAACTTTTGAATATCTTAGTGGGAAGCTTTTTCTGTAACTGTCTCTATTACAAATCTTCCGCTCAGCATTTATTTGGAGAAAGGAGTTTGAATCTAGATTTGTAAACTGAAAAGATGTCCCTACTCATTAGCTTCCAGTAATTCAAGCAAAGACACCCCAATCTCAGTCTTGTCAGTCCAGGAGAATGCTTAAGTTCTTTAAGGCAAAAATACAGTCCTTTCTCCTCCATTCCTCTATTTAAGCTCCACCTGATTTACAGGTGGTGATAAACATATCAATTAATTATTTTATCTTGCCTCTAGGGTCAAATGATACCTCAAAAAAATCTCGTTTTCTCTATCAACATAGAAGTCAGAGTTAGAGCAGGTCTGAAGGAGCTAAAGCTTAATCCCTCCTTCCAAGTCATAGAAGTCAGGTGAAGCTTGTTCTTAAGGCTCCTAAGTAATTCTGAAAAATGTTATCTGTATGTTTATCAACATATATAATGTACAAATTAAATGCTCCAGAAGTCAGGCTATATCCAGGCAAACCTGAATGTAGCAGAGATATCTATACATTTCATAACGTTGTTGTTCTGATACAATAACAAATACAGCAAATATTCTGAGCTCCCTAGTGGGAGCTGTGCTGAGATGATAAATTATTTTCACTGGGGCAATTATGAATTGAACACTTGTTGTTTCACCCATCACGTTATGATTTACTTGACAGAACATGAAAACAGGTCATGCACTTTGGCACACAAACCACTCCTACTTGAAAAGAAGGGGGGGGGGGGGGAGCACGTCTTATTTCTCTGAAGATCTTCACATTTCAAAGCAAGGCAAAGTAACAACCGGATATTTGTCCTAGTAGATAATTTCAAACACAAAAGTATATTGGAGTTATTTAACTTAATGTGTTATAGCTGCGTTCATAGGAGTGTACGATCCTGCTCAACATCCCTAAACAATTTTTCTATAGATATTTCAGGCTTGGTCCTGAATTCCTAATTACCTGGCTAAGGCTGCTGAAGTAGCCCATAAAACTCCTTTTAGGTTTAAGACTATGGGATCTGGCTAATTATTTGAGGCAGTTGATTAAAAGATTAATAGCACGGACTGCATCAAAGGGAAGGAAGAATTAAAGCTGTATGCCATGGTTTTCCAGCATGCCTGTGGACTGCAAGAACTGTGAGTAGTGCCAGATATAGTAGAGTGCTATAGAACAAGTTATTCCTAGATGTTGACAGTAGTTATATATTCAACTGCACACATCAACACAATCTAACATGTAATGGTAGCAGTACAGAATTATTTAGAAAATAAAAACAAAAGAAACCAAAAAAAAAAAACCAAACAAAAAACTGTATTCTGAGTGAATCTTCCATTAGTAAACTATATAGACAAGATTAAATCACTGATACTGCAATTATTTATGTGAGTGTTTGATTTAAAACACAGGTATTCCTTTGCAGTTCATGAGACTGTATATAGGTAAAGAACAAAATGAACCTAAGTACTGACAAATTTGGATCTTTTTCTTACTTTTTAAAATTATCGCTTCAGGACTCAAAAAAAAAATAAATTAAAAAATAAGAAAGAAATGGGTCAGAAAAATATATGTTTTTGTCTTGCTTTAATGTCACAGGACCAACACGAACCAGCTAGATCTATCTACAATCTTGAAAAAGTTAAAGTATAAAATAAATTCCAAGAAAACTCAGACTGTTCTTCCTTTTTGAATTTCAAGATATGTTTCTCATCCCCAGCTAACTTGTTAGCTTTCTTTCTGCCCCCCGTTTTCATTTAAAGTAATTTCATCACATTTGAGTTTTCCTCCTTGCTTAATTGTGATTCACATAGTAAATTCTTTTGTTTTCCACAAATACTTCTGCTGGTTTAGATATGAACTCCCTCCAGGGAAAGGACTACTGTCAGGTAATTGTCATTTGTTCTGAGAGACATTCTTGATGTGATGTCCTTCAAAGTAGATTCAAGAACATAAATTAATTGGTGTTCTTTAATGTGCATAGTGTCATCTATTTTGTTATCATAACTGCTCTAAAGAGTCCTCCTTTTTTTTTTAATTGTAGGTTTTCTTTTAGTTTAATATTTATTCTTTAGTTTTTCTTTCTCTGTCTCAGAAACATTATAATATATAACTTTCTCAGTAATATTTATATTTAGTTTTTGAAGTTCTTTGCATTTTTTTCTGAATCATGAGCCATTATTAATTAACTACCTTAAATTTTATCTAACTATTCCTTAGTTTTTAACATTTAGTAATAGAGACTAAATCTTTTGTGAAGATTTTTCTGTTGTTTTTTTAAGATCTTAATTTTCTCACATAACTGAAATTTATGCTGAATAAAATAGTGATTCAATAAGCAAGTAATATAGCATTTTTCTACTTAAATAGTGATATAAAATAGATCTTAAATATGGTTTAAAATGCAATAATTAACATGACTAATAAAAAGATTTTATTATCTCAACAGAGACTAACTGCATAGATGATAGCCCCATATCCTAGTATTCTAAGGAAAGTCTGGCCTTGATAAACAATCAGTAACACAAATTAATATACACAAAGATGATGTTCCTTATTGCTAAAAGAAAGAATTATAAAATAAGGTAGATTCTCAAGATAAACTTATTTCATTATTTTACAAAATCACTCATTCCTGATTAAAAAAACCCCCACCTTATTTAATCCAAAGAAATGTATAGACTTGCTGTAGTTTATAACCACTGAAGTCTTAGTTTTAAACCTGTAGATGAGAGTAAAGACACAGAAAATTAGAGCTGCAGAGATGTAATTCAGAGGCCTTATAAATTAAAATTCTATTAGGACTTTTTCAGATTCAAATTACATTATTAACATGTTAGATTATGCTACAATGTATTGCTAAATGCAATTGTGCATATGCACTCTAATTCCCATTCCTCTTACAAAAGAGAATTTTGCTCATCTCTGCAGAACTATGAGAAAGGATAGGCAAAACACTAATCAGGAAAGAGAAATTTGGGGAATTCGGGATTCAACTACTATCTGAAATCCTCACCCTATAAGTGTGACCAAATTTCTCAGGAAAGTGGGCTGACAAAATACTGAGCTCATTCTAGAAGGGAGACTCAATCATAAGGAAAACATTCAGGAACTGGGAGATTCATGTGGGATGTCAAAAACTGAAGGGAGGAATAGAAAATATAGCAGAGTCAGGTAAGTCCAGGGAATGCTAATTTTGTTTATCTACTCTGGTTAGAGACTTGGAAAGCCATTTACTTTCCCTATATGTCCTCCAAAAGAAAGAGTAAACATCTAAACATTTGATGATTTCACAAATAGTATTAATCTGAAGTTATTATCTTTGCTTTTCATCTAGACACTTTACATGCCTACTAGCCTATTTCTGATTTCCTGAAAAAGTTTCTTTATAGTAGCTGTAATATCATTAAGAAATGATACTCTTTATGGATAGAAAATAGATAGAAAATATAGATAGAAAATAATAGATGGTATTTATCTTATTTTGTTATTAATACTTGGATATTCTTTTTAGGGCTAGATTCATATAAACTATAAATTCAGTTTGGAAAAATTTGCATGGCAAACCAGCGAGGGACACAGAGAAGAACTTGTTCTAAAGAAATAAAAAAATAAATACTGAGATGGAATATCTCGAGAACAAAGCACAATCTGTTTTGTGACTCAGTAAAGAGTAGGAATTCTTTAACCTGAGAACAGAATGAATATACTGAGATAATGAACTTCACCCCATGGAAATTTATATTATTTCCTGTAAGGGCTAAATATAAATATGTTTTAATTCCTGTGGCATTATCTTGTGTTTTTATTGTCCTCACTGCTTCCAAAATTTTCATAGCTTCCAGCTGGATCTTCTTTTAACCTTGCTATTAGTCTCCCATTCTGTACACGCTTAAAACTTTTGTTCACTTCAGGAGGAAATCTTGCATATTACAAATGATAAAACAGGTATTCTTCCAAATCATTGTTCTGGTGGTTTTACTTTATTCTAGATGTCTCTAGAAGGCATACTTTCTAGATACTCCTGAAGCCCAGAGTCAGTTTGAGTCCTTCAACTTAACATCTCTTTTGTTCTCTTAGGATAGAGAGAGATTTCAAGTGACCCACAAGTAATTTTTTACATATATATATAAAATACTATTTTTACATTTAACCTTTGTGCCTTTAAACCCAAAAGATTTGGAGCACCTCCCAGGAAGAGAAGTCTCCCAGATGTTCTTAGAATGAAAAAGGATGAAAAACATATTTGTGACATCTTGAAGTGTGTATTTATCTAGAGATTAAAATAAAGGAATAGATCTGTTGAAGAGGTGTTTATAATCTTACACTTATTTTCTGTGTTCAGATCGTTAAAGAGCATGTGTAAATATAACCGTTCTTCTACTCAGTAAGCATTCCTTTTTTTCTGTGATACATTTTCACTTTGCCAACCTCCTCCCTATTAAAATCATGGTAGGATATGCTTTCTGAGTCACACATCATCAAGGTTCAGAACAAAGTGTTGTAGCATAAAACTCAGGAATATAGTTCAAAATAAAGCCTGACATTTTGAAAACTAGCAACGTGTTAGTTTTATAAAAAAGGCAATGACTTAGTCATCAAAAGTGAAATATTCTCCAGGATTTAGAGAACCTGATTCAGTTCTCATGATATAAATATAGGGACGGAAATTGGAAAGTGTAATGTTGCTAGCAGAATAGCAGTACTGTAAAATCAATGTTAGATCAAAATACTACTCAATACTGTGCTTCTTTTCATATCTTCTAACAAGGTTTTAGTATTGCCACCGTAAGTCTATCTTCAAGTTATTCCTATTAATGAATTAGAGCAGAATGGAAGACAATATAGAGATGCGATTAGTAGCAAAAAATACTCTGGCAGAAGAAATTGGTGAAGAGCAAAAATAATAAAATAAAAAAAAAAAAGGAAAGATTTAGTCTTATTGACAGTCTGTCCTTTCTTATATGACTTCCTACTCATTTCTGCCTCTACAATAGTCCTTTTGTGTTTTTCTACTGGTTGCTCTACCATGTTGCTCTAATGAAGATGAATAAAATATCAAGAGGTTAATGAAAATTATGTGAACTATTAAAAGTACATTTTAGTAGGAGTAATATAGTGTAACACAGAAATACAATTCATGAATTATTTTCTTCAACACTACAGACGTGAAGACAATATTAAACTGTTAAAGATGGCAGTAACCTTTTTATCTATTATTACCCATATGAGAAATTTTTGAATAGGTCAGGCAAATTTAAAAAAAAAAAAAAATTAAAGTTATTTCTCCCAAGAACTTCTCATCTTTTGCATTAGACCGCTATCCCAGTCCATCCAACGTAGCCATGTCCTAAATTGCATTAACCGTCAAACTTTGTCATAGCGAGTTGGTAAATGAGCACAAAAGAACAACCCTTGAAGATGGAAAAAACATAAGTTCTTATTCTTCCTAACATAAGCAATTGTTACATACCAAGAATAATTTAAAAACATTTTGAAATTGTATTTAAAGCATAAATATATGCTCTTTCTGAAGCTTAGCCAAATGATATTTCAAATCTAGTTTAGATATCCTCCAGGAAAATACTTCGGTATAAGTAAGCTACTTTTCTCATTCCTACCAAAGTCACCAAGCATAAAGGCATTAATCATTACAAAAAATACTTTAAAACTTGCATTAAAGAGAGATATTATTCATATTGATCATGATACAGCTACACCATTAATTCTGGGTATTCTTATAAGTGACTACACTCAGCTTTGTAGAGACATAATGTGGCCGTTAAACCTCATCAAAGGAAGAATATCATCACTGGAAGTTGTTTCACAAATAAAGTCTATCCTGGAAAAAAAATAAATGCACATGTCTGTGTGAACTATGTAAACAAATATCAATAGTTACCAGGAAAACTTCCCTTCACTCCTCTATCAGATTCTCTTTACATAATTGTCTTTGCTGTTACTTACAACGTCAATGAGGTGAGGTAAGTAGCACCATCCACATTCCATGCATAGGGTAATAAAATATTCTCATCTCAGTAATTAACAAGACTTTTAATGTTAAAACTGTTGAATCTTTTGAAGCAAATTGAATCATTATTCTCTTAAACTCCAGATGGCTACCTTCCTATTAAGGTATTCTTCTTTATCACTCTATTATGCTACAGCATGTACTGGCAGATAATGACTATTTACCTTTTTCCTTTTTTTTTTTTTTTCCAACCAACATTTGTATGATTTCAATAAGTTTTGCTGATAAAAATCTAAATCAATGTCATCTGAATGAATAGTTACTCTGATGGCTATTCTTTCTGCTGTAATCTAATGTAAGAAGGAAACTAATCATGAAAACTTTTTCCTCAAAGGGATTAAAAAAACCTACAAAGTCATGATATTATTCTCCACACAAACAACAGTTATCTTTCTCATATCTCTTTTTTCTTCCTAACACAATTGTTGACCTACTGCCAAGTTTTATTTTGTTTTCCTTGTAGTTCAAGAGGAAAAAAAAAAAAAAAAATGTGCTGTGTGTCATATCAAGTTACATACTGTTCCAGACCAGGAACAAAGGTAATCGCAAATAGAATCCAAAACACACTGTTTTCGAGGAAGACAGAAGACATCCTTAAACATGAATGCCCGCCTTCTACAAAATCCTTCTACTTCTATAGTAAGAGCCACTGTCAATGTGCTGCTACAGCTTCTCTCAACTCTAAGGCAAAGGGGATTACACAGCATTTCCTGTCAGAGGAAAAGAAAAAAAAAAAAAAACAAAAAAAACCAAAAAAAACCCCAAACCAACTCCAAACAAACAAGAACAACCACAAAACCCCCAACCCAAATCAAATTACAGAGAAAAGTTTTGTAATAGCACCACCTGGTGACTTCAGTCTTGGTGATAAGGAGAAAATTACATTTTCAGCTGCATAGATACAGAGAGCTCTTTTTCAACTGCTAGTCTCAGTCATCTTTATTTTGACTAAAGTAGCTAATCTTCACTTGTGTAAACTGATTCTAAGTATAAACAAAGTTGGAATATTGTAAAAATCAGACAAGAGTTCGAAATAAAGGGTACGTGCTTGTCTCCAAGAACCTTCTACCTAGGGACAAGACGACCTTTAGGAAAAAAACGGATACTTACGCTTAATGCTATGACATTTTCCCCACTTGATCTTTGAAAAGAATTCAGGTGATTTATCTGACATAAATTAAGTGCACTAAACAGAAGATCAGTAAATAAAAACATATCAAGGCAAGCACAAAGCTTCCCCTTATTCCCTTGTGTTCCTTCAAATACCTAAAACTCTGGGATATGTCCTTGTAATGACTTAATTGGCAATCTGCATGTAGAATATTAAGAAGGTTCGAATGAGAGGAAGAATTGATTTAGTGCAGAAGAGCTTGGCTTTGTGTCTAAGGAAATGGGATATTACAGGTTAGGTTCAGCAAGACGAATAGCTTTAAAAACATCATTATTATCACTTATTTGTGTTGCAGTAGCACTTTCATAGCCAAGCTAAAGACCAGGACAGATTGTGCTAGGCTAGCATAAACCATTAGTAAGAGACAATCCTTGTCCAAATTACCTTATTAGGTAGGTATTCATAGATTTAAAACCCAGGCACACATACAGGTCCCATCTCATACAGCATCAAAATGTATTTGTAACACTCTGCTTCTGTATCTCTTTTAAAACAACACAAAAATTTGAACTAGGCTTTACAAGACAGAAATGTTGAAAATAAATGACTGTAATTAATAAGAGGGAACAATTCAATACATAAATTCTGTGCTATGCAGAACAGAAAAGCAGAATTTCAGAATGACCTTGAACCTTTAGCTGCCAAAGCACACAAAATATGTTTTGAAGGTACAAATAATATTGGAAAGTACAAAGTGATATATGGAAGTACAAAATGATATATGAAAATATCTTCAAGACAATGTCTGGTTCAGACTATGTCTGATTCAGTCAACAGAAACATTCATTTTTCTTTATATTAAGTTACATATATAGGACAGAACATACTTGCTGATTAGGAGAATTCATATCTTAATTTTTTAAATATTTAGAAGTACAGAAGGCAAGCTTTTGGTTCAAGATAACTTCTCTTTAAAACATTGGCTAAAAAAACCAAAAAACAAAACAGAATTAGCTTAAAAAAATGATCTGTGAACAGCTTTTATAGTATCAGCCACTGTTTTTACAAAACAACAAAGCTCATAGCAGTAAAACCTCAGCACAGTAATGGGAATACTGAACAAGAAAACTATATTAAGATTTTTGGAAAAGAACGAAATACTGGTAGCCATCTGTTGACTTGTCAAAGACTAATTCTATGAGTTAGTAATAGCTAAGACTTCAGATCTGTGATAGCATAGATTTCTGAGGTTTACAAAGAAGAAATATCTTTCATGAAATATTTTCTTTGATTCCCAAATTTCTGGAATCTTGAACGCCCTTGTACAGGGGTGGGAGAGGCCAAAGTCTGTTGGTTTTGATGTTTTGCTTGTTTGTTAAACTTATGACTTTGATTTTGTGCACAGAGGAACAGAGAGTTTATGAAAATAGAGAAACCGTAAAAAAAAAAATTAAAAAAACCAAAGAGAACAGAATGAAGGTTTTTCTACCAATGTTTATATTTTATATGAATCCCAGAAACACTTATTGGTTTTTTAAATATCCTACAGTGTATTCTGCTTGGGGTCCATGTACTCTGCTAGAAGAACGGAGGTTCCTTGTCAGCCCCTGAGTTCTTGTAGCGACACTTGAACAGTCACTTATTTTACTGAAGGAAAAAAAGATGCTCCATGAGGAAAATCTCACTCATCTTTGCCTTATGTGGACTTCACCCAGTTCTGGAGCACAACTATTTAAAGTAGCATATCTTTTCTTTTTTTTTTTTTTTTTTCTTTTTTTTTTTTTTTTTTTTTTTTTTTTTTTTTTTTTTTTAAAGAGGATTGTATTGATTTAATTAAATACTACTGATGAAATCAGGGAGATTTAACCCTGCTGGATTTATTGTCAGCTCAAATCACTTCATGAGTGTCTCAGAGACAGATACATGGGGTTCTGCTCTCCTGCTGCTCAACTGACAGCCTTGGTTTGCGTCATCTCCCCAAGCTGTGGTACTTATACTGCACCTCTGAGGGGCTCAGGTCAGAATCTCACCCTCTTTGCTTTAAAAGATTTATAGGGTGAAGCAGTGATGGCAATACAGCAAGAGTCCACGAACGCATTTTTTTAATTTTCCCTTAAGAGGAAAGTTACTTGCCTCAAGTGAGTTGCCACAAAAGAATTCCAGCTCTTATTTATTTCCATCAAATGAAAACACCAGGGTAAACAAGTACAAAGAATGTTTTATACAAATAGCTTCATCAAGAAACAAACTGGAAATTAGGAGTCCACTTCCAGGAAACACAAGTTTCAAATATATAAATATTTGCTCATTGCAGAATATAATTTACTCCAACAACTAACCTAGACTGCTTTTGATCAAGCATGCTTCCCTTCCAGATACAGAGTATTTCTTTTTATGCTTGGTACAAATTTGATTTTTATCTGTAATTGTACTTTGTGATTCTAAGCTACTTTTTAATATTTTTTTTCAAAGTTCATGAGAAAAACAGAAACCTACTATGTCTTCTTTACCTACTGAGTGTATCTATGCTTGTTTCTTATTTAATATTTTCACAAAACTGGATTATAAGATTTTGTGGTGTTTTACCAACTTAGAATATACTTCATCTGGGACCTTAAAAACCTTAACATTGCTCAGGTACATCACACAAGATTTTCTATATAACTGACAATTTATATTTTATCTTGAGACTGTGTTTAAGAAATAAGCAAGGTCTTGAAGACTTCAAAATGTTCCAATATATCTCTGTTTTATTCCAAACTACTTTTCCTCACTATGGAAAAATAATGTTGATTTCTCGTTTTAATTTACTAGTGTAATCTCCCAAAAAGCAGACCATCTAGAGATATTAAGTCGTTTCTTACCCTGCCCCCCATCCCTTGACTCTCAAAATTCTTAAAGATTTTTCCTTCCATAAGAATGTCAACATTTGTATTTGCTGATCAGGGTTAAACATAACTCTCTGCAATACTGAGGAGATCTAAATGCCTTATAGAAGCACTAAGGCTTCTTTTTATTCCCCCAGGCTTTAGAAATCTCTTTTATAGCTCTCTTTAATTTTGCAATCTCATTTCTAAACTGTGGATGTTGGACTTTCATGAACTCTTCAGTAATTTTCTTACCTGTTATGTACAATGAGGTATCTTTACTGTCTTCTATTTGACATACTTCTGTTGATATGCCTAAAGATTATATTGAATTAGCTGCATTTTATATCATAAAAATGTGTATATAATGATTATACACATAAACACATATATACATAAATACATTATGCTCTAAATCACTTGCATTTTATAACTATCCCTATCACACAAAAATTACTGCTTATATTTTAAGCTACATGACTGTGTTTGGCCTGTGATTGTTAATTGAGTCTACATTACAAAAGAATACAGTTCAGCTGGTACATATTATTTTTGTTCATTATCCTACCAGTTTCAATGTGATGAACAAACATCACATGTAATTGTTTTAATATATTTTATAAATCAGTATGGAGGATACTGGATTTAGTGTAGGACTAAGAATAGACTGTTGAAGGATCTAACTGGAAACATATTGTTGGAGCAAGACTTCAAGTTATACCACCTTTGAAAAATCCACTTAATTTAGGTATATCAATGTTCTACAGTGGTTATTTTTAAAATCGAAATATCATGCAAGAGTAACTCAAATCTCAAATGATTTGCAGAAGTCAACATCAACATTTGCATGTTGACTTAGAAGCTCATAAAAAAACCCAAAAAACTAACAAATGTGTTAAACAGAAATCACCTCTCCAAATAATTAAAGATACTAATCACACTAATTTCCTTTACTTATTACATCTAAAAAGAGCATTTCCATAATGCTATCCAACAATTCAAGCTAAGTGATCAATCTTTATCAAGTTGAACATGTCCAAGCTTTTCTAGTACATATCAGTACAACAGTGCTTTTGATCAGTCCTCTGGCATTTTTCTCAGTGTTCCAAGCTTTGATACATATCTAAATGATGTTCGATGGTTTTAATCCACTTCTGAACAGTTTGTGTGATCCCAAAGATTTTAAATGGTGTCATTAAATTGTTTAAACTCCTTTCAAGTTACTAATGGAATACAATGAATACAGAACTTGGATTTCAACTCTACATCAGTTCTTTGCAAGCTGTTCTGTGTGTGAAGAAAAAGGCAATGATCTTAATGAGGTTCAATCAGCACATGAAACAGCCTGATACACTTATTGCAGATCATCTGTATCAGATTTTTCTGTTTCTGTCTTCCTTTTATTTTCCACTATATTACTATTTATTTCCTGTCTTTTTTTTTTTTCTTTTCTGATTTGGGAAATACTGAATTATGAAAGTTCAACACACATACACATATATATAAAAATTCTAGAAGATTTTTGACCACTCTAAAGTATATGGTTTTAATTTTTGTTATATATTTTATATATTCACTGTTATATCAACATTATATATATTGTTGCACATTTTCTTATAACACTTCATTGTATTTTTTCTAGATGTTAAGAAGAAAAATACAGATGTTATAAAAATCAACACAAATTCTAGCCCATAAATTGAAAGAAGCCCAAATTGAACTTTAAAAACTTTCAAACAAAAAAGCAAACCAAGACACTTTTTTAACAGCCAATTTCCATTTTGCATACATTTATACTCCCTGATTCTAGCTGAGATTGGAAGTAAAAGTGCTGAAATATCACAACAAAGCTTATGCTTGTAGCTGTTCCAGCACGACCTGGAACAGTAGGTACCAAAAATTTTGGAAGAGAGCCTATTATAATGAAATTAGTTCAAGCCAGTTCTCAACATTTAGTAAGCTCAGATAAATGTATTTTTATATTTCTGAGCATATATCCGAAGTAAATATTTTCAAGTTTTTATATTACCAAGATTTAGAGTCTTCCTGACCCCAGAGCCACTGCAAGTAATTGTGTGGATGGACAAAGATATTAGGAACTTTTCTTCTCCTGGTGCTTCATCTTGAGTCCCTCGGAAGGGAACATTCCCACCTGCAGCTCAAACTGGGCATGCAACCCTCATGAGGGGGAGTAATTAGGGGAAGTAATTAACCTTTCTTATTCTGCTCTCTAATAACAGGTATTACCCTACCAACTATTTGGAGCTGTGAATATCAAACTACCCCAATCCAGTTCTAACAGCAAACTAGCAACCAAAGGAAGAGGGTGGATGGGTAGAAGGAAAAAGGAAAAAAAAAAAAAAAAAAACAAAACAAAAATACGGACAACTAGTACAGAACAAAGCGTCTTCAGCTATCATCGTAAGTATTTTGGGAATACCTTCAATGACAGTTTTCCTCTCTTCTTCATATCTACAGTTACTAAAATAGTAAATCTGCAAGGCATGAGATGCAAGAGCAGATGCTCTTTCAATGGCCTGGAAATAGACTGCTTCTCAAAACTTAGCCCAACTGGAAGTTGCTCTAAATCTGGTAATATGGTAAAATACTTGTCCAGTCCAATCTCATCATTACACACTGAATCAGCTTAAATTAGCTTAGGACAGTGGAGAAAATTACATCCTCGTGATCATTCAGGCCAAGATTATGCCCATTTGGGACTCTTCTCCAACCATAATTTTTAATCATATGGAATCTCGTTAACATCTGTCACAGTGTCAGCTGTCCTCCCTAAAAGCATGAAGAGTAGATAGTAAAAGTGGTCTGGAGTGCAGCATGCTCAAAGCATCCTAAGGAGCACAATTTAGATGGAGCAACCCTTAAAGGATAAACTGATAGTGATTAGGAAGACAGACTAGAAAAAAAATGTGTAGAAAGATTGTGTAAGTGACTTTCAGGTCATCATATGTTTTTTCAGAGTAGCTGAGAGCTTGCTGCTGAATATTCTCCCAATTTCATTGATAATATTCCATTTTTCCAGGATTTGAGGTAGGGATCAGCAGAAAACAGAAGGTATGAGAAAGAGTGGAATAGAGAGGAGGGAGTATATCTTCCTTTTTCTAAAGGACTTTTTCTAAATAAAGAAGTTATTGCAAAATAGGGTAAAGGTGAGATTTTGGATTGCGTCCTACCTAAATGCCTTAAATGGCACGTGGTTATAATCAGTTGTACTGCATGGTGCGTGCTCAGTCTGGCTTGGAGATACAGCTGGAGCACTTCTGAGGAGGAAGAGAGAAGGATCACACTGTGACCTGTGGGGAGCCAGGACACATCTGTATTGCACCCCCCTCCACTGGGAATGTCCTTCTGGGCAAAGCTCCTTCTGGTACCACGTTACAAAAATGTTCTAATTAACAAAAAACAGAAATATCATTGATGTGAAAGCAGAACTTTTCACAAAAAAAAAAAGTTAGTAAAGAATAGTTATTTGAGGCATATTTACCCACTAGGACAAAACTTGCAGAGTTATGAAGTTTTATAAAACAATTAACTAGAAAAATAAAAGCTAAATTGCCAAGCCCTCAGCATATGCCTAAATTAGTATCTTAACCATAATGGACAAGCTCATTCACTAAAACTTAAATAACTCAGAAAATAAACAACCAATATGCAAACATACAGCACATAAACTAATATGCAATGTCACAAGCAGAATAGGCTCACCAGGTAATGCCCATGAGTTTGGAAGACATCGGAAAGCAAGAGTAAGACAGCTATTGAGTATTCAGAGCACTACCTGCCAGATAAAAGCAAAATAAACTTGCTTTGGGGACATTTCTAAATTAATGAAGTGAGCTTTTGTAGTTTAGTTGAAAATAAATAAATAAAAATTAAAATCCAGTTTCTTCCCCAAACCCATCTGCCATGTAATCGGATTCTGTGGTCATCACACACAGATTCTGTAAAATCAAAGTACAGATGGTGGTTTATTACAAAATAACATAGGAGGCTTAGAATAGATGATACATTTGGTCATTTTTGCACATAAACTCCCTGATTAAGTATGAAAAATGTGAACATTTGTTTATCTTGGAAAAACTGCTATTACTTGTCAAGCATGACCAATTAGGTATTTCTAAACTGTTATCCATATAATTAAGAAAAACAGCCATCTGTAAAGTCAGAAGTTTGCATCTCTGGTTTTTGTGTGTTTGGTTTGTGGTTTTTTTCCCCCCGCCCCCTATTATAAATGTGATTTCTCTAGTCTGATTTACTTCTAAAACAGTAACAGAAAAAGCAGAGAATGCTGATTGCAACAGGTCTATGGAAATACATAGATGGTAGCTGGAAATAAGGAAAGAAAATAAGGTGGCTTCTGAGATATATTTGTATTATTCATCCACTGCTGCACTTAAGGAATACACAAGACCCAAACAGCAACAAGAAAAAAGTGAAAGCTTCTGATATTTTTCACGGCTGCTTTATTGTTTGGGTTTCAAAAATGAGAAAGAAAATAATGCCATTTACTTCTAGATTTTATATGGTTAAGGGAAAGCTTAGTCATATAAATACATAGTAAGCAAGAATAACTGCAGTTTAAGTCGATGTAACAGCATCTGTAAAATGCAGGCAGGATCAATAAAAAGACATTTAGACCTTTTTAGCACAATGTTAGAATTAAGGTGTGGGCTAGGGATGGCCTCCCTGTTAGCCATTTCAACTAGCTCATAAATTTTCTTAAGAACTTAAGAAAAAACCCAAACCAACTTGTATCTGCATGTGCAATAAGCATTGATATGAGAAAAAAAAAAACAAACAAACCCCAAACTAAGTCTGAATGCTCAAAACAAGACCCTCTATACCCAGAGCATTCATATTGGCATTTGTTTCTGAATCAGTTCAGAGGACAATTTTGATTAGAAGATAGGATGCTCTAAGAGAACAATCTCCATAATTTAAAAATAATTTATTAAGGCCACGTTATGGATATATAATCACAAAATCATAATTTGGGTTGGAAGAGACGTCTAGAGATTGTCTAAGTCATCATCTTGCTCCAAAGTTGCTCGGGTTGCTCAAGGCCATATCTGTACAAGTTCTGAGTATTTCCAAATATGTAGATCCAACAACTTGAGCAATCTGTTCCTCTGTTTCACACCTGTCTTGGCAAAACCAGCAAAACAAATACAAACACACCAACCACACAAACCACCATCACTACTTGTACCTTCTCTGAAGCTCTTGTGTTCCAGCTTAAGTCTGTTGCCTCCTCTGCACCTGAGAAGGATCTGTCTTTATCGTCTCCACATAGTCCTATCAGAAAGCTGTAGACAAAACCAAGATCAGCTCTTGGGCCAAATCTTCCCCAAGCTAAACAAGCTTTGTTCCCATAGCCTCTCCCTACAGGGCAAGGAGTCAGCCTTTTCCATGTCCTTCATCATGAGTCATCTGCCATCATTAAACAACATGACCACATTTTCCTCACCTTTCTCATGCACTTAATGTACTTAACAGAGGCAACTTGCATCACCCTTCATATCTCTTCCTAGTTTCATGACTAATAGAATTTTGTCTTTCCTAACTCCATTCTTGTATGTCCACTGTCTCTGTACACTTCCTGTGTAACCTCTCCCTGCTTTCACCTTCTGTGTACTTCCTTTTTGTGCTGAAGCTTAGTCTCCTGTTTCTCTGAACCCTTTATGATTCAAATTATAAACTCATTTTTTATCACTTCCTCTAAACATACTTTTTATTATTTTCTGGACAACTGAAGCTTAACAAAGATGGAGTACTCCCATCCTAAGACACTTCACAAGTTGTACACCTGTCTCTAGAAAAATATCTGCAGACTTACAGGCAACTGAGTATACTAGCAATATTTAAGGTTGGAAGATGGTGAGTGATTGTAACTTGATACACTGAAATCTTAAAGAGCCATCAGTTGAGAAGAAAAGAGACTTATTAGAAACAGCAGTATTAAGTGAGCTACATTTTAAATAATGCATGTCTATACAGGAAACTTTGTTCTGTAGAGTTCTGAACTAGTTACTTCTAGTGTTTGAAACAGAAATAGCTTTGATGTCTCATTTCCTTATGCTTATTCTCAAAGCTGATGTAGAGAAGGCCTCTGAGCAACAAAAAAGCAAAAAAAAAAATATGCCTTGTGGTTCAAAAAAAAAAAAAAAAAATCTATCAATCTATCTCCTCAGGGTAGAATTCGTAAGTTCTTAATGTTTCTAGCTAAAAATCACATGTTGTTTTCGATACCATTTATTAATTTTAGCACCCAAAACTGCTACATATGTTGGTATGTCCAATTAGAAATGTATTTTGATTTTTTCATCAGTCTTGTGCAGTTAACTTCAAAGAAGACAAGCTACAAGTTTACATAAATTGCCTACAATACTTTAAGAGAGAAAAATGCAGTTACTGTATAGCATCAGATCATGGTGATTTTTGTCATGCGCTATCAAAAACAATTTACTAGCACTATTCTCTCCAGGATTCTTACAAATTTATATTGTGTAAGACAGAGTCTCAAATTCCTGTGCTTCACTGGCATAGACTGTTCCTATGATGCCATAGAAGTTTGAGGTGCCTTTAAATATCCCTTTCTTCTTGCTCAGTAAATTGAGACACAGAGGTTGGCATTTCCTATGTATTAAAAGCAGTTCATTAAACAATCCAGAGTAATGGCTTAGAGTTTAGTTGGGAGCTATTAGCAATACTGTCTGTGAAACAGCTGCTTGATTTAATTCGCAAACACTAGTTCCTTTCATTTACAGGCAGAATTGGAACCTCTCTCCTTGCCAACAAGCTAAAGATTGTACCCATTTTAAAACAGATGCTATTTAACCTGTCTTGTAATTAATACAGAGAAATCCCACCTCACAGTCAGGTTAGCCTATATGTATTAAAGATGCTCAGTTGAATCTTGGCTAACAGAAACTACTTTGAAAGACTTTGCTCACCTTGATTTGCTCCTGTGCCTCACACTTCTGCTGTATGAAGCACAAAAAAAAAAGTCAGCCGAGTCAAACATTGAAGACAATAGGTTAAATGAGGTGAATCAATCATGAAGTATTAGGTAACAGGGATGTGAATGGTGACTGATGCAATTCTACTGAATGGCAAGACACACAACTCAAATGTCTTTGTGAGTTTACAAATGGTCTTTCATCCATCCTGCCCTTAGCTGTTCTTATAACTCAGTGTTTTCTTCATTAGTGCAGCATTTTCTCTTTCGACCTGCAGACAACACTGTCATTGTGGTCACTATGTAAAGTTAATCTCTGAACTGAAGAAACTCTCCATAAAACTTGAGCTATAATACATAAATATTTAGTCTACATTACTGATTTTGGCAATCAGCAATGAGACAAAAATACCTGTCTACAGTTCAGTTAGAAATATTAAGTCTCATCATCAATAAATGATGATGTAGAAAATTGTAAAGAAACGTTCCTTTAAAAGATGAATGACAAATACTTTCAACTTTACAATCAAATTTCAGTTCTTCTAACCACATAACCAGGTATATGTTGTTTACATACATATCTATAATGACCTTGAGAAACAAACAAAAAAAATAGCAAGTACTTATGTAACCAAGCAGCAGCTGCCTAGGCTAAAAACACAAGAATACAGTAAGAAGTTAGTGATACTTCCCCATGTAGAACTATCCAGACCACAACGGTGAGCAGCTTAAGGACTTTGAGATTAACTTCCTATTCACTCTTTAGTCTTAAAATAAGCATATAAAATTAAAATCAGACAATCTTTCATATATTCTGGTCACTGTTGCCATATCAGGACTTACCCCAAGATACACATCTCTTAAATGTAATTTTCCTGAAAGTGAAAAAGTTATTTGGAGGAATTTATGCATTTTCATAGAAGCAACGGATATTCAAGGAACCATCATGTCCACAACTCCATGGCAACAATGCATAAACATTCTTCAGCCAATTACTGCACAACTCATGTACAACACACTTGAAGACAATGTAGATAATATTTGTTATAATTTTCAATTGTTGCATCATCATTACAACATGTAGAGATGGTAATTTTGTGCTGCCTTTGTACTCCTGTGAAGGAGGTGAGTGTCTTTGCTCTTCACTAGAGCAACTCTAGAAACGGTACAGAATAATTCTCACTGTTATGAAAACTTCCTCACTCAAACATATTCATAAGTATTTTGTACCTAAGTTTAATCTGCAACACTCATTGCATCGTAAAATTCCTTCTTGAATTAGATTCAATTTCATGTTTTTAGTGTCCCAAGCCCATTTCCAGGATCAGTGTTTTTGACTTCCTATACATTAATAACAGCCTCCAGCTGGGAGGTTATCAGCAGTCTCGCAGGATGGAAACAGAAGGGAAACTTCACATTTAAAACTGGAAATAGAATACAATGTTTTCTTTTGAACAGAACTTATCATCTAATTGAAGAAGCAAATTTCATCTGTGGCTTCTACTAATTTCTGTATAGTTCTGTCTTCCATCTGTCAGAAGACACAGATAAATCCCTCTGCAGAGCTGACTATAATATGAATATGTCGGAAAAAAAAATGACCAGGGACCACTTAAACATTGTATTTTCTTTTAAACAGTACTACATCCAAATGTACAAAGGGGCATCTGTCTGTCATTCCTTTCAACATCACCACGGGTCTTAGACTCACATGTTTCAAGAACAGTGCTGTCCCCTGAGGGCTACTACATACTTTAAAAGCTACAAAGTAAGACCTGTGTCAGGAAAAAAAAAAAAAAAAACCCACAACAAAAAAACAACAAAAAACAAAAAAAAAAGCCAAAAAAGGCGTTTTTTCTCCCTTTAAGATTCCTTGGGTAAAGGCTATATCTACAAATATTTTGTTGACATCATAATTATTGCAGTAAGATTTCATTTTCTTTTAATACTATTCTGCCAAGCCACGCCTCTTCCTCTAGGTGTTTCACACATCTGCATACTCATGCAGACTTTTATCATGGTCCTCAGTAAGTTACAGACTATTTTCAGAGAAAATTCTGATATTGTTTACGATCACTGATTCACTAGATTCTAAATCAAGTGTAATCATTTGTTTAAAATGAGCTTAAAAATAAAACCAGTTTCCAAAGTCACTGTGCTAATAGGCTACACAGCAGCTGCACCTTGCATTATGCACTGGCATACAGTTCTAACCGAAAGCCTGCAGGGATCCATGAAAAATTACAAGGGTTTTCATTTAAACTATAATTCTACTGGACAGCAAGATTAGATATTGTGCTTCAAAGGCAGAATTAAAAAGTAGGAAAATCATTCAAATGCATTTAGAGGGACATGAAATATAAACACTTTCTCCTTTTTATACACGTAAAGTTTAACATGCATTATGATGAATACAAGGATTATATATTTATTTTGAAAAAGATAAAAATAATTTCACCTTATGCTGAAAATCTCTCTGGACTTGTATACTGATTCTTGCAACAATGCCACTACAATGTGTGGAGGTGTGTTTTCTTGGATTATGAGCTCCTCTAAAGTCTCAGCGGTCTCACAATAGTCTTTAATAATATTAAGATTTATTATAGATTTCTTACTGATAAATGTTCATCGTATTCCATTTTACCATAACACTTGTTAATAAAGCCAGGACTTTAAGTACCTTACTGTCTACTTCCATATATTCCTATCCTGATTGTCACCCACACCATTAATTTTGAGTCTGGTCTTAGCCCCTGTCACACATCTTTGAAGTCAGATGCAGACTGCACCCCAGCATGCATAGTCATGCTCATATTAACATATTAGAGGGCAGAGGAAAATCATATTAAAATTACTAATCTTATGACTAATACTCTTAAAATTCATTATCTTAGACATTAAGGAGCAGAACAGGAACTCAGGAGATGGAGAGAAGACCCACAGAGCTTAGAGTAGCTGGAGTTGGCACAAAAGGAAAATGTGACAGGATATACAGAAAATCTGGAATAAAAACTACAGTTCTTATGTAGTATAATTTCCTATCAGCAAATACTATATAGAAACTCCTGGCAAAATACACACTGTATCTTCCTTTTGTGGCTGACCTTCATAAAGGGTGATAATTTACAATTTCTACTGCTTAAAAATCTTGTTAGCTGCATAGAAAGAAGTCTGAACTGTTGACCTGATCTCTCTAAATGGTAGCTGCGTGGGTCTCTATACTGTTCCCTACAATAGCCATTCTGAGTTTCCTTCAATTCACTTTTCAGCATAGCAAGTTACATGCAAGAACTCTGTTAGAAGTTCACTGAGCCTGCAAAGTCAGGCACTGAAAAATGAGGAAATGCTAGAATTAACACCGGCTGTGCATTTTCAATTCCCTATACCCCTCTGCATGTATGCATTTTGATAGAGTTTTTAATTACTTAATTGCATTGTGTGTAGGATGGACAGTGCTCGAGGGATGAATTAGGGCTGCATAGTGAATGAGGCCGTCATCTGTGGGACTTCTGCCTTAGTTGATATAAAAGTTTGACAGTGGCAACTGAATATACATTCAGTCATTCACTAGAAGCACAGGTTTGATAAGTAATTTAGCATTCAGCCAGGCTGAGTACGCTGTTGGTCACAGTGACATCGAGAATATAGCAACAAGTAGTCTCGTCTTCTTAATAAGAGGTCACATGACAGTGAGATAAATGGATTAAAATGAAGGAGGGAGAAACAATAAAATGTAGACAGATGTTATGCAATGAAAAGCAATAATCATAATCAGACTCTTACAATTCTTGTTTACATGCAGAGAGCCATGTGGGGTTCTTTTGGTCTGTAAGAAAACAGAAGTATGATTTGCTAGCACTATTTTGCTCAAGTTTGCCACAAGCATTGGAAAGTTGGTGAGGTTTTTTTTTTTCTTTTTTGAGGAGTGAGATGAGGTTGGAGTAAAATAAGGTACTTTAAAAGCATGTTTTGACTTTGGAAAACAAGTCTACACCTTCATAGGAGTGAACAGCAATAACAAAGGGTAAATTCCAATTACTGTAGCTTGTATTCTGAAATCAGAATCTTAACCTTTGCAAAGGTTCATATAAAACATTTACCAGCTGAATTAATCTTGACGTTATGGGACTACCTCAAAAAGTTCAGCATATAACAATGTTTGTGAACTTTATTTTTACAAAACTGGCAGAAAGTCTGGGGGCAATAGACTGGTAATACTTTCCCACTTCAAAAGCCAGCAACAATGTGCCATGAAGACAGAGGCAGAACTCCTCCAACACTCCATATGCAGATGGAAGCCAAAAGAGAAAGAACTGATTTCAATTTCCCAGACTGAAAAACAATCATTAAAGCTGGAAATAATTTGTGTCATCTTATCATTATGAGTAATAAGCAACCAGGACAATGCAGGATCTCCCAAAATACTCTGCAACTCTTACTCAACAAATTACTCTGAGATATGACAGGGGCCATCTCAACTGCCTAACACTCCAATCTTTAGTCCACTGTGATAGCTTGCACTGTATGGGATAGTAGAGCTGGAAGCAGCAAGGTCAATTTCACGGGTAATGGACAAACCAAACCAACTCCCTCAAACCCAGTTACAGCAGGACAAGATGCCTTTCTGATTTTCAACTTGTAATACAGCACAAGACAGCAGAAGCCAAATTTGAGCTACGTAAAAATGAGGAAAAGATGTTAGTTTGACACCAAGATGACATTCAGATAACTGAGATGTATCTAGAATAGTAGAAGATTCTCTAAACTGGCTAATTCGTCCCATGCACAACTTTCAGCAAATAGTGAGCTGCTTCTTGGATACGTTGTTCTTCCTCATAATTTTCTCACATTCCATATGAATATATCTCCCAATATTTTAAAGCAAGGTTCTTCATTCTAAGAATAAAAAAATCTGTATCATTAGTAGCTTCTTTTTTTAACCTTATATTTTCAGTTTTTTAAAAGTTTACCATATTCTGAGATTCCAGAAAAATTAGTCATCTGAGTATTGATCTTACAGTTTTTTATAAAAGCTATGATAGAAATTTTTTA
>WHYT01017776.1:327509-342666 GCA_009806455.1 Tetrax tetrax | reverse complement strand
AAAAAAAAAAAAAAAAAAGCAGCTTAGTTTAGGTTTTGGTTTACTGGGAATTTAAGGATTTCTACAGAATTATTTTTTCAGTTTGGAATGCAAGAGAAACAAGAAAATATCGTATCGTATATTATTTGAAAAAATGTTTCCAAAACTTCAATTTGATCTTTTTCTGAGATCTATAACAGATGCAAAGTACTTTCAGAACAAGAAGCAATCTGAGAACACACAGAAAAACAATTTCAAAATTTCAGAACTAGAGACTTCACTAAATTTACTTAATTTTCCTTTTCTTCTCAAAACAAAACAAACTGCACTGATACTGAGACAGAGGTTTCATTTTTGTAGCATCTGCATCTTTTAATAGAAAACTATGCATGTTTTTATCTCTATTGTATTATGTTATGAACATGCCTCCGATATCTTCTGAAGTTGCTATCCCATAAAGTTGAATTATTTTTTTTCTTGAATTTACATCCCTAAGCATTTCACCATCAAAATTTGTTCCCAGAACTGAGTAAGAAACCTGCAGAAAATGAATAACAAAACAAGGAAGAGACACATGTGAGAGAGAGAATGTGGCTCCCTCATCTGCTATACAAAGCACACATACAGCACACTGACATTGTCATTCCCATTTCAAAATCAATAGATATATACCTGTATCTTCAAGGACATGTGCTGGAACCTCTTCCCTCCTCACATTAGCCCTCATCAAGCTGCTTATGGCTGCAAAGATGCCAATCAGTTTCTGAAAGGGGAATTCACTGCATGCCCATAATAGCTTCACGGGCCAAGTCTGCCAATCAATACAGACATCTTGCCATGCATTTCAGTTGACTCTGTCAATTTATGTTGATACATGGATGAAGCTCACTGATTAAGTCTGTGAAAAGAAATAAGGTGGACTTGTTAAAATAGTGCTTCTTAAAAGCACTTTGTCTTAGTAAATGAGATCTTTAATAACCCTGTAATAAATGGATGTTTTAATCAACTGAAAGTCATCCATCTCCTTGGGACCAGCTTGCAGTTTACTGAAAGTCTTGCTTATTAAAGTCTAGAGGCCATCTTCAGAGTCAAAAAGTTTTCAGACGTCTACTAAAAATAGAAGCATAGAAAACTAAAAGCCTAAGTGCTGCACTCCTTAAGCCATAGTTACGTTATTAACTCTGCAACTGAGATACTGAGACTTGGCAAACATTACCACAGGACCGAGCGCACTTAAATAACTGGACAGGCTTATTTCACAAAGATTTTACAAAGCAGCAAACCAGGGGACAAATCTATTTTACTACTGAGGGGCTTTTTGGCACTTTTACAAGGTGAGTAGAAAGTATTCCCCAAGCACAATGTACCAGACACTCATTTGTAAAAGGCTACCACTTAGCGGTCACTTCATGGGATTAGTATGGGAAAATTAGGTTCAGGGCACTTCTGTATATTCCCTTTTGCTGATCTAGATTTGTTACCATCCTGTTTGTGACACAATAGCTAGCTGTGCATGCCACAAGCTGTGAACAGCAGATGAGATCGAGTTTTAAGAAGATCAGATCCTGGTTTTGTATTAATTATATTTCTGAAGGCTGGAAAAGCAATGAAGTATAGAAAATGTGAATGTATCCAAAGAATATGTTTATAAAGTGAATATTTTTCAAAATCATCTCCCATCTGTCAGCTGACAATGATCAATTGTATGCAGGCCACCGTTAGGAATAATCTGTTTTCAAAACAACAAATAAAAAAAAAGCATTAGCAACATAGCATTGCAATAGCATAGGTGTACTGAAGGTCTATGCTTTTCAATTTTTCTTCTCAGGAACACTGAGTTAGACTAAGAGAGCAGATATCACCTACAGGCTCTTTTTCCTAGGAAATTTTTCTTTCTCCTTGTCTTCTAGAGGCAGACAATGTATTTTTTCAATTGCTTAAGGCACCAGCAGGATTCTATTGTTTGTCACAGAGCTCATCTGCTGAGAGAAAGAAGCTCAAGTGAATCTATTTTTCTTTTTTAGTGATTCAAAAGAACATGTTACAAGACCATATGTTAGCCGCATTGACTATCCAGTCAGCATCTATTTTCAAAACTACTTGTTTTGCAATAGATACCACAAATACTCTCCTCCTTAATGTTGCATTTCAAAGGCAAAGATAAAGGCAGCAGATAGTTCTGCTAAAAACCAAAACAAAATATATATAAAAAATTCAGCTGTGAACATTTTGATGAACTAGATGTGCAGCTTTCAAAAGACATCATCCATAACCTCACCAACCTAAACAGAAGCTTTAAGTAGTAATGAACTCCCAGACAAGGTGTACAATACTGTGATGCATGCTGCTCTCCTGGTGGCAACTGAAGTCAACTGAAGAGACTACAGCTTACATTCAGAGTGTAGAAAATTTGAAAAAATGAACAGTTTCACCTTTCCAAAATGACATGTGACAGAGTAGCAATTTCTAATACAGCATCTGGAGTGGAGAAAAGAAAAATTCTTCCATATGAGTGAAGAGAGTAACTACAGAAATAAATTCTTCCACCTTATTCATAAGTTGAGGGATACTGTGAAAAAATATCACCTAGGTACTGTATTTTCATCAGATCATTCTGAAAAATGTTTTACTACTCTCCCATTCTAGTAGTTAAAACTAAACTCTAAAATTCAGTGACAGATAATATCTTTCAGTGAATATATAAGATATTAGTCAGCATACAATACAGGGAAATACAAGAATATTCCACATCTTACATAATTCACTAATGGTATATCTTTTACTCTCTTATTTTCTAAAGCACTAATACAACCATTGGAACTTCAGATTTATTCACCTTCAGTTAAATCACAAATACAATGTTCTTTCTGTCTGCTTTATTCTGCTTGAACCTGTTTTCTTGATTTTAAATAAAATCTTTTGCATTGCCTACCATGGTGTTCTTCCACGTATTTTCATCATAAATTCACTATGTTGCATCCTTCAGAACCACAGCACAAATATGCAGCGGCATCTACACATGCAATGTTTATGTTTTCTGTTTCTTACCTAAACTGTTTTATCGGGGAGGATACAACACAAAATTATTCTGTACAGTTGAACACATTGCTAAAAAACCCAAACAAAACAGTCCCAAACAAATATATGCTGGACCTTTAGGGACAAAATGAAATCCTTTCAGGATTTCTGTAGCCAAGCATGTTTCACGGAGTGTGTGTGTTGTCTCCCCTCCAGACTTTGAAGAATTATCCTCTCTTTGACTTTTTATTTATCAGTTAATCAGTGTTCCTGCCCTATAGCCCTGAACAGTTTCAGTGCCAGAGCAGTACACTTCTGATGGTCAAGAAAGAGGCTTTAACTCCAACTTCGTGAGTCAGAACACACTTTAACTACACATTACAGTCTGTAGCCTCATAATATCTCATTGATACCACATTCAACAACGGAATTAGAATTACTGTAGCAGGGGAGAAAAAAAAAAAAATCAAATAAAGTCAATCAATATTCAATTTTTGAGATATGGAATGAATCCTGCATATACTTCCCATAGTATCAGGGAAAACTACAGGCAACTTTGGTTATGTCTAAATTGGGAAATCCAAAAATCATTACCCCAGACACATTTCTCATCTTCCTTCACAGATATGCACTTACTATAGCTCTCAATGTGTGGTGCCCATCAAATTAGAATAGGTCTGCTGTGTACTGCTCAGCATGACACGTTTTGGCCTTTATTCTGTCTTCCACATGTTCTTGACATTTCTATATATTCAGCTGTTCTCCCAACCAGAGAAAGTCTTTAGCATTAACAGACTCTGTTACTCTAGAGGGCTTTCCTAATCTTTAAACACTTTACCCAAGAAAGTCTTGAAAGGTGATGGGGTATATCTAAACCATTTATGCCATGAATCACACAGAATGTTACCTTCTATTGCAATGTAAAATATTGCAGTCAAGTGAAAGTTTCTATTGTCCGACTGTTTTAGCCTTTACAGCTTGAGTTTAATTTGCTTAAAAATACACATGGTTGTTGTTCAAAAGTTAGGCTAAATTGGCACCACAGGCTCTGGGGAGCGTAAATAAGATTTTCTTAAAGGCTAAGCTATTTCATTTAACAATAACTGATTTATAATAACTCCCAGCTGAAACATGCTGAATTCCTGTAATCTCTAGTCTGTACTACAGGGTAAAATGGTCTTGGTTTACAGTATTCTACCATACCTATACATAGTCTGGTGTAGAAATACATTTCCTTGTTAATACTGGCTAAACGTGGACAACTCATATGCTTAAAAAAACAACTTCTTACCTCCTTAGAAGATGCTCCCTACTGTGAAACGCACACCTTTCAATCTCTAATTTTTTATTTCTTCCTTAGCAAATGCTTGTAGAAACCTTTATGATTCAGATAACCTGGTCCTACATAAAGAGATTGAAGAGATATTTGTGTTTAAAAATTATGTGAAAATTGGATCTGCATTTTTGCAGATAGGCATATGTCAGACTTACATTTTTATTACTTTATCATGTCATACAGCATCAATCAATTTTGAGAGGTGATTTCTTTAAACCAGTTGTTCAAACATGCCAATAGTATCAAATATTCTTTCCATTATTGCAATATTTGTCCTGAAAACAGACACTCACAAGATACTTTTCTTGTTTTTCATTGAAGTATATTATGAGTACACAACATTGGGTTGCTAATAGTTAACGTATTAGCTAGGGTCAATACTTTACAGTATGTTTAGAATGCAATTGTTTGTCTAGTTCCCTCTTGCTGGTCCATTTTTCTACACACAGTTTGAATCTTTAATATTTCGCTTCAGGGTTTCTCATCCCCTGAATATTGCTTCTTTCTGGTGTAGTATTAGTCTAGACCAGTGATGGCTAAAAGGGAAGGCAATTAAATAAGAGAGGAAAATAATGGCACTGAAGTCTAACTTGCAGCAGGAATATCCCAGTAATCAGTAGAAATAGAAGAATACATCTGTTTGAAAGGTAGTGATTCCTGCTCCTCCTCTTAGTGGGACTTCTAAAGCACAAATGCAAGAATCCACTTGCACAACATCTCGTTGCAAGCCCACCACTCTGTGCCCATACGTGGAGAAGCACACAAACTTTGAGTAAGTATAAGGCTTGCAGAAATACTCTTTGGGGGAAATTTATAAAAGTTAGCTTAATTTAACTAAAAAAAAAAAAACCAACAAAAAAACCAAAAAGCAACCCACAAGTAGAAGAGAGAAACAGGAAAAAACCTGAAAGAAAATAGGAAGAGAGGACAGCAACTGTGTCAGGACACTCAGTCCCAGAGCGGAGGGATTCTAGCTTCCTTCACAAAGTTTACCTGAAGAGAAAATATTGCAAATCAATCTCCTCGACCTGAAAGAACACCAACTTCTCCTAAGCCCTACACATTGAAAAGATTTAAGTTGTGCAGAACAAACTTTGCTTTTTACAAGTCTCTACACACGAGTTATTATATATTTGTCAACCCAAAATAGCCTTTATTTGGCACATCCAGGTACAGAGGCTAGATTTGTGTGAGGTAGCTATCTCAACAAAGTGTTTTGTTGATACATTTTCTGTCCTCTGAGAAACAGCTGTTTCTGCTTCTTTCACCAACACACGAGCAATGGGTCAAGGGGCGCTACTCGGTTTCTCACTCTAAAAGCCGGTAATGCACAGTCTGTGTCTTCCGTGGATGAAAGAGCTCCTGTAGAAGACTGCTAATTGCCCCCTACTCTCTCAGCACCAAAGCTGTGAATGGGGAGAAAGACGCGGGCAAGGAGCTGGTGATCTGCAGCGAGCCCATGACCTAGAATATTTAATTGGGAAGCATGTGAAGGGGAGAGAACACCAACAAATCGAGACAGATGGAGTTTCATTCTATTTTGCAGCATAAATATGTCTGAAGATAGTACAAAGGAGAAGAAAAGATAAAACGCACAGTTATTTGACTGGCTTCGAATTGCTATATTTGAAGAAATTGATAGGAAACAGCTTAGCAACAGAAGCAAAGAACTAAAACAAGAGTTCATGGAATTTGATCCCCACTGACATTATTTATCTACTCTGACCTTGGACAAGTCATTTCATTGGTTTATGTTCTGAAAGACAGTTACTAACAGGGCTATTGAATTTCTGAGACCTATTTGGAAAGCTTTATGAACCAATTTCTGTTTTAAAACAGTAATTAAAATGCCATCTTGAAGAAAATTTCCTCAGTATTCAGACACAAGCAAGCTATTTTCCAACTATTATCTATTATATTTTCTTTTTCACAAATATCTGAGAAAAGGTCTTTTCTTTCATTAATGTGCTCATGATTTCTACGAATATTTTTTTACTTGCTTTTTGCTTCTACATTTCTATTTCTGCTGCATCTGATCACCAGACTAGATAAATTCTACCAGCAAAATACCAATATGTACCAATATACTAGCTCTTCTCTGAGTATACCTGAATAAGTTTTAATGTTTAACTGCAGCTCTTTGAACTGTCTGACATTTTAAGTCCCTTCTGCGTGATCTTGCAGCAACAAGATTAATTCATCCTTTCTGCTGGATTGATTGTTTTTGTTTTACTCTAAACATAATGCTTCACCAAATTTTTCCAACCATTATATGAGACACATCCCAACAGTTCCTTTCCCAATAATAACAATAAACAGATTGCTTGCTTGTTTTGCTAGCAAGGGCTTCAAAATGACCCACAAACCTAATTCAGCCTATAGAGCTACAAAATATTGCACAGCATTGCTAAAATTTATGATCCATCTCCATAAAAATCCCCGTATAAAAATCATTCAGCCCTGTCAGTGAAACCATTTCAATTTAATAACATTTAGGAAATACATTGTAAGCTTTTTCACGAGCACTCTCCGTGTATGTGCAGAGGGAAAAGGGGCCATTCAGCCTCGCGCAGCCTGCGCTGCTCGTCCCTCTGTTCCTTACACGTTCTCAGTGGATTGTTTTATTCGGAATTTTCACATGCATAGAGCCTCCACAGCAGCAGAACAGATCCCAGGTGTCCTGTGCTAATCTTTGCTATATGGCCTCTACTCTGCAAGAGGGAACGCAAGGTTTTAATGACAGGTAGTTTTTTTAAATTATTTTCTTCTTTGGTTACCTACTGAAAGAGCAGTATTTTTATTCTTTTATATATGTATTCTTAATCTATATTTATTTATATATTTATATTTTAGAGCAGATTTTCAGTCCTTCAGTGTAAGGAAACTGCTTTTTATTTATTTAATAAATATTGTTTTAATACAGACTTAGGCTATAAGTATGACTAGCACCTGTCTCAATTTTCTTATTCACGCATGTAAATAAATCTTTAGGTAGCAGAAGAGAGTCAACTAGCAGTTTTCTAAAACTTACTACTCTGAATTTTTATGTAAATTCTGCAATATATACTCATATAATTACAGTATTTTTCATTAATAAATCCTTAACTTTCCTACCAGTGCATTTCCTTCTAATTATGTATTTGTATTGCCATGCAATTCTGAAATAATGAGATTGCAACTAGATTAATCTCTTTCATACTTGCTAAACTCAATAATTGCTCTTGCAACAATCAATACACATTTAATTAATAAAAAAATAATTGGCTTATTAAATTAAAGTTACTTTCCCATGTTTTGCTGAGTGTTTGCATTGAAATGCCATTTTTCATCTCCTGCAGTAAATTTAAATTTGGAGATAAGGATGCTAACTCCCTAGGCCATTTTCCAGGTTTTGAAATCAGCAGGACTTTCACACATGCATTAAATTAAATAGTAGACCAGGATATAAAATGTGTGGTCATACTCCTCAAATGTAAATCTGTCTGTCCCCCTCTTCCCTAGCGATTCTGAAATCACTGTTACACCTAAGTTAAATTTGAGAGAAATCTTACTTTTAAAAAGATTTAAATTTCTATGAAAACATGCAAAGGAGGGAAAATTTTGCTTGTAGTCTACAGCATACTAAACACCATAGGGTTCAGTCATGAGGCAAAAATCCAGAGCAACTTAAATTTCAGCAGACCACTTGCTCATGGAATTATTCTCAATATGGAAGCCATCAAGTGTAAAGATAGTATGATTTGTTTTTGGTTTTTTTTGTGATGGAAAACAGCAAACTAAGAACAGATTACTAATCTACTTAGATTCCATTACCAATATGAATTTTATTACTGAAATCACATACACTGAATAAGCATTGGGTGGCTCCAGTAGGTGGATGGTCGTAGGGACCCATGCAAGTATCAAACATAAAAGCAACCTGAAGTAACACTGCAATATCATTAAGAGATAGACCTTAGTAGGTTTGAAATGCAATCATATATACTCACTTTTATCCACAAGGGAAGCAGTTGGGAACAGGAATTAGGAAACTGTACAGTTCCTGAGCTTTTCCTGGATTGGTTTCTGGAGTTTGTAAGTACATCCTTACAGGGACTACTGTTTCTGGCAGAAATGAAATCAACAGCATTACTTAATATTGAAGATGTAGAAGAATTCTACAAGTGCAAATAGTCTATAATTCAAAGATCTTGGTTTCATCGCTATTAGCTCACGTGTTCCAGGATCTTCACAAATGTTGAAATCAATACATTTTTTTTCCTAATATTCTTTTTGAAATTTTAAATATCATAGCAGTATTTCTCAAACTGGTGCCATTCTAGTGTTTGACTTCATATGAAGTCTAGACATAGCAATGAGTAAATAACAGATAATTCAATTTTTAAAGACATTTGGTGTTATCAATCAATAACATGCAATTACGTACACTTGGCACTGTTCATCCTCTATTGCCTATTTTCAGAGAGGAGACAGACTGAGCCTTTCTCAACCTCTTAGTCACCAAATCTCATTGTCCATCTCTGCCTCTTCTGTCGCTCTACCAAGGTTTCCAACATATTTTCTTTTCTCAGATTAATAGTCTCACATTATGTCCGTGAATCTTCAGTAATGTATTAATCTGGAGTTACTACATCATACAGTAGTTCAGAGTCATTACTCCCTATAGCATGAGAGCAAGATATATATACCTTAAAAGGGTATATTAATTTTAAAACTTACGTAAAATATTATTTCAGTATTTCTTACTACTTAAAAAAAAAATCGTTCAAAGAACAAATTATAGTGGAAGTGTACTTTAAAGTTTTATTTGAGGCAATATAAATTACTTTTGACTCTTAACTCACTGATTTTCTGCACGTTTTCTAGCTGAGCAGCCAGAAAGGAGGACAACTTTTTTTTCCAAACTAAATGATTTCTAGATATCTCTTTCTAAAATATATTTAGTCTTGATGACTTTTTGTTCTGCTTAAGGATGAAATGACAAATAAGTACATATCATTTCAGGAAAAGATTAATTAACCAGCTCTATGAATACAGACATTTTGAAAACTATTATTTGAAGTTTCCTTAAATTCCAGTGAAAACAGAACTTGAGTAGGCTCATGGGGAGTCAGGTTAAATGATACACGTGCTTTAAGTGCTGGACAAATGTGCTGAATTAGAACTGTTTTTCTTTCACTCAGTAGCACCAGCTCGTGGAAAAGCTAATCCTCTGATCAATTCCACATGCTTTCTACTAGCACGCCCCATAGAGAATAATGTCTTTAAATACAAGTTAAACAGACTGCATTCTTGTCTTGTCCATTATTTCCATGAAAATAAAAAGTAGTCCTTGGTATTTTATTTGTTCATTGAGATTTTTTAATGGTGCCATTTTTCATAGGCAAGAAACATTTTCATGTTTCCAAGAGATATGATAACATGGATCAAGTGACTATTAAGAGGCACACCACTGCATCAGGCCACATGATCGGAAAACATGCGTTTTGGGGATGTGGGATCAAGATATGCTTAACATAGGATCAAAGAGTCCCTTGGTTCTCATGACAAAGATCAGCAGAAGGGCTACAGCAAGGAAGAAGAGTTGCATTAAATAAAGGTCCTTGATACTAGACACACATTTCCCAGCTGCTGTGAAACACTCCTGCTCCTCCCCAGCTGGGATGCCATGCACCGAATACAGTTGAATCAGCTTCCCAACTGCTTCTACCAGTACACAGGATTTTGGGGGAAAGAAGTAGGCTGTAAACAGGAGACTGTCTTTTGATTTGCAGGTATTTTGAACCATTCAGCTAAGCAATAACTTTGATTGCATATATATATATATATATACACACACACATATATATATACACACACGTGTATATGTGTGTGTGTATATATATATATATATACACACACACACATATATATGACAATATACTTATTTTTTAACTCTTTTTAATATCTTGGTTTCTGCAGTCCTTCTTGCTGAAATGTTAATGTACAATTACTAAATAGCCTAAAATAATAAGAAAAACTGCTTACCTTCAAAAGCTCCTGGACATCTATATTTTCAAATGGCAGAGGAATTTTGTTTGATGCTCTCTGACACAGATCAGTCAGTTTGCCCAGTGATTTACCCATCCAGGTTTCTTCTTCCAAGACAGACTTGGGGAACTGAATGCCTGGCTACTACTAAAGTAAATTCTCACTGATTGCAAAAGTAGGCATTAGCTAAAATGATTCTGATAGTTAATAGTGCTCCATCAAGGTGAAGGCAAATAGGCCAAGCAGGACACATCAAAGCAAAGCTCATGAAAGGCAGTTTGTGCAAATCAAGAGAAAATTAAATGGACATGTTACATCTTTGAAGAACACCACAGGTGGTAATTGTCAAGAGATTCTAGAAAGACCTTGTTTTCCCTATTAATCTTATTTAGAATAGCTAGAATTCTTAACTTTTTTATTTAAACTTTTTGGAATTTTTAGAATTAAGAACATTTTTATGAAAAGAATATGCAGCTTTGAGGGTCTCATCCTTCCTGTATTTTTATACTCCATTTTTGTTTGTTTAGACAAACATATTTCACCTGAGATTTACTTAACACATATTTAAAATGCTTCCATTGCTCATTTCTTCATGACTGCTGAATTGGTTAATTAAGTGCCCTCTTATTATCATCAGCCCACAGGTAATGCCATTCAATGTACTCATTATTAAATAATAATAATTATATACAATATATTTTGTAGACATCAACTTTAAGGAAGTAAATATTATGCACTAATGTAAACCTCTTTAAACTCACTGATTATCTAGTGACTATTCTTGAATTAATTAAACTTGCGTCAATTTTTTTCCTTATTCTTGGTTTTGCTGCTTTCAAACATACTACAGATTTGTTTCTTCATATTTCTTAAGCTGCTTATAGTCAGTAACTATTAAACAGCAACAACGGTATTGACCAACTCCGAAAAAAACCCCTCAGCCTATGGTTTTATAGATTACCATCAGTTATGTGTAATATTAGGGAACTCACATTTAATGAAGTGTTCTCAATGACTGCAGCTGTAACTTTGTATACCCTTCAATAGCTCATTATATTCTCTACAGTTGTGCAAGAACTTAGTCATTATCAGGAAGGAAATAGAAACATATCCCCATAGTATTTGTCTTTTATTAAAAACAGTGACAACATCATCTTGCTTTCTTCAGAATTCATCACTTTCCTTGGACGTCTGATAAAGGATGTTAAAACGTATTCAGTTGCTTGGTGATATAATGTTTTATTAATAAAGTCAGTCTTTAGATACTCAGCTTTAAATATTGGTGTTGTCATCTGCGAACTATGATCTTCTACATGCAGCCGAGTTTAGAGATGCTTGAATTTGAAGAAATTAATGTAGATAAACTTTAACAATATCTGGCATTTGGACGTACAGACTCCACTCTGTGATAACTATATAAACAATTTTTTTAAAAAAACTTGATTATATTCCTATTTTGAAGGCAGAGAAAGTAAAGCAGAAATATCATGTTCAAGGACAGATCTTTTAGTGTTGAAGGCTCCACATCTCACAGATCAAGAACAGATACAATCACTTGTATAACAACACAAATAGTGTTGCTTACCTTAGGATATTATTAAATACCCACCCTCTCATAAATTAAGTATGGTAGAAGAGGTAAGTGGATTAGATTCTTTTATGGTGTGTATTTCTTATTAACTCAATATTGATTTTACACCAACTCAGGATATGACCAAATGCTTTTAAAATTATGTATTACCGATTGACTATCAAAATGTGTTCCTTTCAACAAAATAACATTTCATTTTGAACAGATGGACAAAGCTTTCTTTTATGTGGAACAAAAGAAAAACTTCAATTAAAATGTTCAGAACCGTGGGCACTAAGAAGTAAAAGGAAGCTTAAAGCTGTTTAGTCTAGTTTTATCTCAAAAGGCATTCATTCTCCAGCAGCTCCGCTCTCGCTGGTATTCCAGAAAGAAATTGTCTCACCTTGCTTTCAGTGGAATGGTGCCTTTCTAATTCATACAGGCACAGTGATTATTTCCTCCTACCAGCAAAAGGTTTTAAAATGAATAACCCAATTATTCAGAATTAGAGGGTAACTTGGTCTGCAGGTTTTCATTCAGCATGAAAACAAACAAACAAAAAGCACACAGACAAAAAAAGAGCAGTGAGGGGGCACAGGCATGAATCTGCAGTCACGCACAGCTTAAAACCAAGAGAAGCAAAACTTTTGCCTTTCCTTACCTCAGGGGATAGGAGAAACAAATTATTTGTGTCTTGGATATCTTTTCATGCAGTTAATTTGGAATTCTTTGGACCTCTGACAGTAGTTAAATACCTTGAAAAAAGCACTTTATGTCAATATTTTGCATGACCGTAGGTATCTACAAGTCCTTACATATTAATAGCACAGCAAATAAGTTAGCTAATAGTCTAAGAACTAGGATAAATATTTCCTAGGATGAACCCAAAACCGGTACTTCCTGGCAATAAAAATTATTCATTGATGCATTCCTCCCCAAGACATGCAACAGCAAATCCGGATGGACCCAAGAGGAGGGAGGGAAAGGAGGTAGTTTGTATACACATAACCTAACTCTGGCTACCACTGCAAGGAATTCAATAACCTCTCAGCAGGGTTTATTATCCTTTAGCTCAGTGCTACACTAATACAGTCACTCAGAATTATTTTGGTTCAGAAGCCAGCTTACAGCAACCTGCAATGCACAGTATAAACACCTTTGGCTCCCCGAAGTCCAATTAAGTCTCCCAAGCAATTACAAAAGAACTTGGGAGGTGAAATGAGAACGGTTATTTTCAATCAGTATGTTTATTCCTCTCCCAGTCTTTAAACATAAAGACAGGTATTTCCAAAGTGTGATTCCCACCCTCCCTCTGAAGGTAGTGGGCACATGGGCACAGTGGATATTAGAAAGTTTTTAAGGAGCTGTCAGATATTTTTAAAGAAAAACAGTTAAATTAAGTCCCTCTTTACGGTCTACTAACAGGTGGGATTGATCAGAAAAAAAAGATTTTTTCATTCGTTGTCATTTTAACAAATTGCTATTTCAAGTCTATTAATTAAAACATTAAAGAAAAAAAAATAGCTCTCATCAGAAGAACCACATTTCACTATTTATGTAAAACCAGCACTTTATAAATATTGGATTGCAGCAATGCATCCCCATATGTCAAGGTTTTTGTTCATCCAAATAGTCGTTAATTATTACCAGAATTAGTTGTGATCTTTTTTTGATCCTAACAAGAAACAAGGTAATTAATGCCAAAAAATTCCCAAATTAATTCCAGTGGGATTGATTTACCATAGTGGCTGTAATTTTCAGCCTTAGATCACAATATCAGCTGCAAAAAGAGGAATTCATCAATTTGAAGGACGGTTTAGTTTCCTCTTCTGTTTCCCTAATATTCAACAAAGTCAACGACAAAGCAATGCTTCCAGTGACCGCTGCTGGTTTCCACAAGCTGTCTTTTCCAAACACCACTGGTCCGGATTCAGTACCATCAAAGCATGTCCCAGGGTTCAACCACCAAAGCACATCCAGATAATTCTATTATTGAAGAGGAGATTTAGAAACATGTAAGCACTAATATTTTTAATTTAGATTTCCTAGCTGCCTCAATTCTGTGTTTCAAAAACATCTCACATTGTCTTAGGAAAGAGGAAAAGACAATGGAATGAGATATTTTCCATGACTCTTGAATAAAGAAAAACACTAGTTTGAAATAGAAAACCATAGCCGATTTTTTACCAGTGACTGTCACTTCAGGATGCTTGGAGAGTAATGAAAAAGTTAGGACATAAATGTATTTGTAAGAGTGACTGTCCGGAAGCCTGTGTTTAGACTCTTCTCAAGAAAAGGCTCAACATACACGATTATGCACTTGTGAAACAAAGATCACAGACTAATACAGATCACTACTGCTGTGGAATGAGAAGTTAAAATGACCCCCTCTTATTTATTAAACACGACAAAGTAATTACCATAATTATGGATTTTAGGGTTAGTGAAAATGGTTCTAACTTGACACAATCTGAATTTTAGGAGCATGCTCTTAAATAAAGTACTTTTATAACTGTAAAATTATCCATACATTGTAACAAAATAGAGTACAGTTTGTGCGTTTCAACTAGGCCGCACAGTAGCTCCTAGGAAGACTTTGTTATGCTAGCTAAGCTCCCCGTGAAGTCATTGAAGTCTTTCCATTGATTTCAGGGGGAGATGAGATGGATCCATCTATAATAGCTTTGACCTTTTACAAGGTTGGGAGCTAGCATTGCACTAGAATAATCCACAGCCAAAGAATATCTATAAATCACTTCCTTCTAATGCAGCCATCTGCTAGGAGGTAACGTTCCTGAATGAAAATGTAAATATGAAATCCTTCTTCCATCACAATGAACACTAAGAATTCTCTCTTGCAACAGGACTGGACAAATTTAAGACCGAAATCAAAGCCACAAGTCTCTCATAGCTTACAGGGACTGTGAGGACAGCATGCTAAACATACATCAGTGTCTGTTGCCAGTCTTGTACAACTGACCAACTTCACATCCATCAGCCTGTGGTTCACCAAGCAGGTCAGTGGATGGCTCAGGGACTGCGCCTGGTTCCTGTGACAAATCAACTTCTCAGCTTGGCCACAGTCTCTAAACGCTGTGCTGCTAAGCCTCAGACTAAGCGTAGTAACTATTGCAAAACACTAGCGTTTTCTTCCAGATGAAGATCTCAGTTTTCAGTTGTTCTATATATACATTTAAAAAAAAAAAAAAAAAAAAAAAAAAAAT
>WHYT01017776.1:300069-327489 GCA_009806455.1 Tetrax tetrax | reverse complement strand
AAAGAAAAGGAGGGGAAAAAAAAAAAAAAAAAAAAAAAAGCTTATCTGAGCTGTTGTCATCTTATGCTCTCAAATATTTTCTTTAGAGGCATAATTACTACCAGGGCTTTGTTTACAAAAATGGCTGCTGTCTCAGAGAAAATGAGAAAGTGGAAGATAAATTAAAGAAAGAATATTCTGGTTAATTTTTTTTTTTTTTTTTTTTAATGTTGAAACATACTTCTGGAGTAAAGACCACTTGGATGACATGGACTTGTGTTCTCCAGGGGAGACAACAGGGTTACTTGTACCCAACATAGGATTGTTATTACTAGCCAAGGCTTACAATAAGAGGAATCCCAAATTGTTTTCTAGTTCCTAGGGTTCAACCCTATAAACCACAGGAATTAATAGTCATACTGACAATTGGAATGGACGAAAGCCTTTAGAACATTAGCATTTTATAGAAAGAATGACCTTAAGACCAGAACATTTTCTGGGCATTAGTGCCAGAGAGCCACATTAATTAAATTAAAGCAAGCTGCAGTCTAATTAACTATGATTTACAGAGTTTAATATACTTATTTTGCATATTTTTATTTTATATATTACTGTATTTCAGCATTCTTTTTCAGTTTCCGCTGTGCAGAAATTCTTTTGACATCAGCAGGCAGAAACAAAAGTCTTAATGGCCCAATGCTCATATGCCTTTTTACATGGCAATTTAAAGAAACAGAACTTAAAGCCCAGTGGAGTGAAATTAATGTAATTTAATACAACAGAAAGCTATTCCTCTTTTTAAAACTATTTTTTTTTGTCTGTGTTTAGATTTGATTTGGAGATCAGAGCTGGCAGTCCATTAATAGATAACGTGGTCAGAGAGCATTAGAAAAAGTGCAGATTTTTCCAAGAAATAATTCACTGTTTCCCAGCCTGCAAGCAAAACTATTCATGAAGTTGGCATTTGAAATATTGTCATGTTTGTTTACACTTCTCAGAAACAAAGGATTGTTTCACCTTTACATAATATCAAGCCTAAAATATCAGGCTGTGGGGTTTTGTGTTTTTGTTGGGGTTTTTTTGTGTGGGTTTTTTTTTTCCTATTTTATATTTTGAGCTTCTTAGAAGTGTAAAATTTTCAAAATTAGGCATCCTTAGCAAAGAGAAATGGATTTTAATAACATATAAAGAAAAGGTTAATAACATTAAAAAAAACCCTTATCAAGATAGTGAAATACTATAGCAATAAAGAATTTCCCAATGGATAGCTCTGACAATATGTTAAATTTTTATCACTTATTTTAATTACACAATTTGGGGGGGCAGAGGAGAGGGGGGGAAGCAGGGCAGGGTGAGGGAAGATAAGATAAACAGCCATGTCTTTATGCCTTCACAAATTCCTGAGCTGGTCAGAATAGTATTTTTTTTTTTTTCTTTAATAAAGGAGAAAGTTGGGACGTTTTGTTTTAATCAGAAAACATGATCTGTTGATATACAAAGTTCTCATAAGAAAAACCCACTATCTTCAAGAATCTGCAATGCAAAAATTTTGTGAGGTTCAGGGGATTTTTTTTTTTTTTTTTTTTTTTTTGTAAAATTCTTATCAATAGCGCAAAGTCTGAGCCGTGGAAGAAGGGCAGATGTTCCAGTTCTTACTCTGAACCATCTCAATATTCAATGTTGAGTTAGTCTCTCAAGTCTTGCAGGAAAACCATACAAATAACTCAATATTCACTGGATCAACAAGAAAATGGCTGAGTTCATAAACCCAGTGGTTACATTATTAATTTAGGTTGTGGGAGAAACAATCCTTTGTCTGGACCACCTACAATCATGCAGAACACAGAATTATCATTGGACTCTTCCACATCATAGGTGACTGCCTAGATTATCAGAAAAATGATCTAAAGTGTGTCTGTTTTATTTCCTGTATTATTTCAATATGGGTGTATTTTGAATGTGCTGAGCACAAAACATTTTCTTGAGTGTAAAAAATCTAGTTAGTTACAAGTTTTTTTTGTGGTTTATTTGGGTCATTATTTATATATTAACATTTATCATTAGTGAGTAAAATTCTATTGTCAAAAAAAAAAGTTCTCGGCTCTAAACATCACAGTAGAAAGCAGAAGATTCATAACGTATTTGTCTTGTATCTTTGTAACAAAACACCAGCAGTTATAAAATCCATAATCAAAACAAGAAAAGTGGAAGGGGAAAATAACTAGTTTCGTAACAAAATGGATTTAACCTAAACCCATAAGAAGCCTTATTTTTACTGGGTTGGTGGTTTTTGGGGTTTTTTTTTGGTAGCATTTTAGAGATTAGGACTAAATGCAAGTTTTACTGTAGGATTACACATAAAGCCGACAATCTCACAAAACTAGTCAGAACTGTTCGCCTTTAGCAAAAAATGGATAAAAGAGACCACAGAAAGAAGGAAAACAGAAGGAAAACATGCATATGGAAAGGAAGAAAAGCACCAAAAAATAGAAACTCTGGTCACTCTATAACGTACAATTATAAATACCACCAAAACCATTAGTATTCTTAACGCACCCTTGCATTATATTACAAAATTGAATTAAATAGAACAGTAAAATATATGTACAACTACAAGACTTGCACTCTGATATTTGGTATATTGTTACTTTTACATGATAGAAAGGCTGTTAGTATAGTTGAAATAAGTCAGGCAAGGTTTTTGATCACTTTTCGGGATTTAGCTTAGACAATCATGCACAGATAGTACAACCTGTCATACATCTGTATGCTCAGTATAGTCAGTATAATATCTGTTGAGAAGGAACGTCACAAATTAATAAGCCAGCAAGAAAATCATTATTCAATAGTGCTATGTCCACTGAATTCTTTGGGCATTAATATGTTATTTCCCTATATTGCCTTTTAGAAATTAGTACCAAGAGAAACCTAATTTACTATTTTTTAAAAGGTACAAGCACAGGTTTTTGGCAAAATGGATTTACAAGCAAACTAACTAGAAAATCCTGCTTCACATGTTATATCAAAGAAAAATAATTAACTGATGTTACTGTGAACAGGACTGAACTTCTAGAAGAGTTTGAAAGCATTTCCACATACTGGTAGCTTCAATTAAGACAATAACAAATCAGCAAGTGTCATGTTAAATAATTTTTTTATTTTTTTTTTTAAGACTAATCTTTTACTATTGTTCTTCAGTTATTGTAACAATGAATGTCAGGTGAGAAATATTCCATGAACCAATTGTGTGATTTTTATTTCTAGACTAGCTGTATTGACAGTCATAAGAGAAAGTAGTGAAAGAGCCTATGAAAGAAGGAAGAAATAGAGGGTTGTTTCATTGCTAGGTGTAACTTCAGAAATTGCCAGTTTTTATTTCTATAGTGTGATCTTGTTTTTAATCTAAAAATATAGTGCAAATATTTGCAGTAGCCTTGGCTCTCTTGTGCTCGCTAAGGCAGATATTCTTCGTCTCTCAGCAGAGGTTGCTGAATTGCTAGCCTTTTTGGAGGATCTTGTTATTTAGGTGTGCAATCACAGCTAACTGTAGAGTTTAGAAAATTAACTTTAAATATTAAGTTTTGAAAAATAAGTAAGTTTGTTCTAGAGGCTCTTGAAGGCAATGGGACACAAGTTATTGAGCTTAATGCATGGGTAACTGAGAGCAGCTTAACGGCTCTTTAGCCATTAAATATACAGGAGGTCAAACTGCATGATCAAATGATTGCTCAAGCCTTTAAGTACATCAAATATATGAAACTCCCTGAAACAACACCACATTGCACTTTATATATTTTATTTTGCATTTACAAGATCCTGGAGATATTAAGATGTAACATCTTTCCTGGAATGAGTCTAGATGTCACTGGGTGAACTCAAACGAGCTCTGGGAATTCTGCAACTTTTTGCTGACAGTTTTAAGAGAAAAGTCAAGGGACCCTGCTACCTGTGATCTGCAGTACAGCATGAAGAGATTTATGGCATTAGCTTTATGAGAAAAAATGTCATGCTAGCAAATCAATGATATGATTGTTCACAGTGCTGAGGCTCCTGGCCCAAGACCAAAAAAGCACTTCATTATGTATGGAGCTTAAAACCACAAGGTAGTTTGTTAGGCAAACAGTTACTTAAAAGCTAGATTTTCTCCTAAATTCTTGGTTAGATTCAAAGGTAGTCAGCTCCCATTTCACTATCAAGAAAAACCATATATTCATTGAGTTCAGCAGTAGATCTAGTAGAAAATTCTCATGAGGAATATTATTTCCACTTGAAAAGGCCAAATCACTGAAACTAAGGCTGGATATAAGGGAAGGGGAGCAAAAAGCCTGTAAGAGTACCCAGGTTGTGTACTGGAAATACGGATGTTTGAAGTACGCTAGAGAAAGGGGAAAGAGTAAGATGGGAGGCTGCAAAAACACATCAAAAAAATCATAACATCTTTTTTTCTTACAAAAGGACCTGCACACATAGGAGTACTTCTCTCCAAAGTAGAGAAGAGAGAACTGGGAAAAAAAAGGAGGAAAGAAACAGACTCTTTCCTGAGAAGTAGGACCCTGTAGGGAGAACATTCCTACAGTGTAAACACGTAAATTCAAGACCCTCCTCCAAACTAAACAAATGTTTAGCAATTTTTCTAATTCAATAATATCTGATGGGATTAATTCACTTAAATTTTTAACAGAATTAATTTCTGATAGGTCAAATATATATTAATAATTGTAATAATATTTTATCTCTTAAATTGGATTTAAAAAACTCTTCATTTTGTGTGAGAGCAAAATTCAGTGAAACTGTCTTTAACAACTTGTACTGAATGCCTAAAGATGAAGAAAAGAAACAAAAAACATTACTTTTTTAGCATCGTTATGGTTCAGTATGTTCAACAGTGCTGTTCCAGCTGTTTAAGGAAGTAAGCTCTGATTACATACACTGTAATATTAAATCCCAAATTATGTCTACTTCACAAATGAACCAAAGTTAATACGTTTAGTGTTTGACATGAGCCAAAGCAGCATCGGATCGGTTTTGTCCCTTCTGATTTGTACCTTTGACTACAGAATTATTACAAATTGCCTTGAGGCATACCTTTCCTTTTAATAACACGCAGAAAATACAAACCTTCAAGAACAGTTATTGTTCAGTATTATGTACTAGAAGAGAAGTAGCATGTAGTTATTAAGTTGTCAGACATTAAAACATGCACAAATCATAACAAATCTCAAACTTCTGTGCACCAGCCAAAGTTTACAACTTCAAGATAAGTTCCAGGAGACACGAACATCTAGATGTCCGATAACCAACTGATAGCCATCTACATGCATGAACATACACACAAAACAACAATAATAGAGGAAATCATGGAAGATATTGTAATCAACAACAATGTGCAACCCCAAGCATACATCACAGCACCTGCAAATTGAAGGGAAATTAGCTGTGGATCTAGGAAGAAAGAACAGTTCATTTACCCAGCAAAATTAATCAATTAAAACAATTTAACCTGCATTAGCGGGTCCTGAAAACAATCTGGTCTTCAAATGTATTTGAACATTATATTGCCTTATGATAACATAAGAAAGGAAATTCTCATCCAGAACAGAGCTTTTGAGAACTAAGGAGACTAAACGTGACAGAGTATAAGCTTGCACCCATTATAAAACAAAAAGACATAAGGTTATGTATATTTATACACTGCAAATAATGCTATAAAGAAATTGAGCATATATACACAAATAACTATTTAAAATTAATTATTAAAATATTTTATTCTACCTCATCATTCCAACAAATAAAGAATACTTTGGAAAATTAGAATAATCAAAGCTAAATCCTCAACATAGAGAATCAATTGAGGCATCAGGCAGCAAGTTATGAACATATTGCAGCTTTTACTCAAGCTCCTAACTGGATATTTCCAAACTTGCCATGCCTCACACTTCTGACACTTTCTCCAGACCTTTTTAGGAAAAGAGATCATCTCTTATTGCTGGTACAGAAATTCATCTTACCTTCAAGCAAATCTAATCAAATCTGCAGGAGTTTGCCACCTAAACTGCTTTACGAATCATTTCTTACAGAATTTAAATTTCACCAAATTGTTTTGAATTTATGTTATTCAGGGAAGTTACGTTCTGGAAAATTAACAAAGATTGGAAAAATTGAGCGAGAGCGCTGTTTGAAATCAATGTTTCCTCAAAAGCAATAGTCTAGACTTTTTTTTTTTTAATTTAAAATAAAACCCCACAAACATTCAACCACATAATATAAATAGAAAGGTTTCCTCATGTGGGTGGAGTGCGGGGGTATCATGACAAGTCATTCATGTAGCTGTTTGCTACACCACGAAAGTAAAATACACTTACTTTTTTCTGCTAATCACTGATCTATCTAGAGGTAGCAGTGGCTACTCTTCATTCACAGTATTTCAAGAAGGGTTTATATCCCGGACTCACCTAACAACTGTAAAGCCAGGTGAGAGTGACAGAGAAGTACTGTCTATTTAAGAATGTAATCTGCTTCTAAACAAAAAGACACGCGACAACAAGATAAAGTTTGTCCCTCCTTACATATAAGAACTTACATTGTAGTGTATGTAGCAACCTTCAGCACCAGAACAATTCACAAAGTCATCAGACACACATGGCTTCTTTGTCGCAGTTTGAAAATTTTAGTTACAAGCAGCATTAAAATAATATAGTAGATTAATTCATAAAGTTGTTATTTTTTAAAAAAAAAAAGGACAAATGTATAAAAACATGATTATTTTGCTCAGAATGTGAATTCTGAAGTTATACTCTGCTGACAAAAACACTTTACCTTTTTGTAGTACTGAAGAGCCAGGGAAATATTCTGTGATGGTCATTGTGCCTCTTTTGCCATCAGATGATTTTAAAGAAGCCCCCAACAGAATGACGTTACTGAAAACTTCAAAGGAAAACATTGAAAAAGATGTACAATTGTAAATGGGCCAAGAGGAAGGTTTCAGACTTAAAATAAGGTGCTTGGTCCCAAACATCATTAACACAGTATTACCAACTCTTAAATGAAGCTACTAAACAATGTATTGAAATTTTTAAAAATCAAAACATTAAATCTAAATGAAAAAGTCTTTGTGATTAGTATATTTAATTTTTTCTTAATCTAGACATTATTCCTCTCAGAACTGAGTCAAAAGCAGACAATACACCACCATTCTTAATATGTGAAGTAGTTAGTATGTGAACAACCCTCAGAGTCAACCAGAATAGTTCTGAATAAATTGTCAGTGTTCACTATAAATAAAACTGACAGACTGGCTCAAGGGCAGTGACAAAAAGAATATTTTTCCAAAGGAAAGTCAAACATGCAGTAATGAATTGACAGGGTAAAAATGCATGTCTATGCATGAGACACACTGCCCTCTTGGCTTTTATTATCCCCAAAGATAATGGCACCTGAACTTTGATCAAAGTGATTTCCCAACAGGCAACAACAGTTAAAATATGCTTTTAGATTTAGATTTCATCCATCTTTTCCAACACATTCTGTTAATTATTTTCAGTAAACATATATATATATTTATGTGGGCAGCCACTTATTCATATCTTGTTTATAGTAAAGATGGGAAATAACGAATATTTAAGTGTTTTAGCCCTTTTCTGCTTCTTCTGTATTTCAAGTAATAGTAGTGCAGTATCTACAAATATAAGTAGGTATCTTATGAACATCTGAAGTATTTCTGACTGTGGGCTCCATCTAATAAATAAATAAGAACAAGTAATAGTCACTGTTTGCCCCACATGTATCCACTTATTTTTATGCATGAATTCATGTAGATTCTTCCTATAAAGAAAAATTGCAGCTTACAGAAAAATCAGATACATGCTGGTGTGACGATAGGACTGAAACCAAAAGATAAAATTTACAGATTAAAAACCAACAGTTTTGGCTTACGTGGATTTATTAATGTGTCTCTTATCAGTAGGTTATATGGGAAGAGGGGTTTTATCAATGTCCACTAGTTTATTAAGCTAACTCAAAACAGCAGTAATTATAATTAGCTAGAAAGGAACTGTATGTTACTGAGGCCATGAAACGGAGCCCTATCCCAGTATCCGAGCAACTAGCAAAGAAAGAACATAGTTCAAGTCTTGCCTGGCTCTTCACTATTTTGATGACAAAATTCATCAATAAAGGACCGTTTTCCTGTGCGCATTACCAGATTTTCCCACCCAGCTCCATGAACTGAATAGTATTTTACAAATTTGTATCTGGTAAACCACTTTTTTTTCCTTTAAGGTTTTGCACAAATTTCTTTTTCTCAGTTTCTCAATGGTTAAGAAACTGCACAGTAAGATGATCATGATTCTTTTTGTGAATTTTAATAAGTTGAATAATTGTGTGTTTACAACCATATGGAAGAAAAAATTATATATGTGGTTAGACACTCACTTTCAATAAAGCTGTCAGCCTGCCTTACAAAGGTCACATCACTGATAGGAAACATCAGACAGCAGAGGAAGTCATTGCACGCATCAGTCATCTCAAAGTAATGATAAAAATTGCAATACGTCCATTTTATTATATCGCTGTTATTCATGATTATTATATGTTTTTAAGATCAGTTAGCAACCAGCCTGGTTTTTTCCCCCAACTACGTTTTCATAGACTAAGAAAAAGACATCCTATTCTGTCTCTATTCACTACTTTCCTATTTCTTACCAGGGAGATCATATTCTGCATGTTATTGTTGAGGAACTGTCTTAAACTGAAAAGTACCTGTATAAAGAGAGTGGATGCATGCCAAGCCCAGAACGTACAACTGCTTAGTTTAAGCCAGTAAGTCCCACAGCAGTAGGAGGTACTAAGCCTATTTCAACACTCTTGGAAAAGCTACAAAGATGGAATATATTCCTAGTAACTGAGTTTTACAAAATCAGGTTCAATACAACTATTATGCCTCTTTTACTACTGACCTCAACCATAAGTTGCTGTTTTACATGTGATCCATCTCTTTCAGCATTCAAAACCAGGAACTTCACAGATGCGAGCAGTGGAAGCTGGACCAAAAACTCCCCAAGCACCAGCTTTTCTTGTTTCAGTCTAGTAAAACACAACCATTGCTTTTTAACCAAACACGGATTTCCATATGTTCCAGTGATTGCCCGTGCCCTTTACTGGCAAACAAAGAATGTTTTCCCATCTTCATATTATGCTTTCTTATTTAAATACGTACTCATCCAAATCCCACAAACAAAAACAATGCGTACTTTGGTTTGCAAAGAGCTGATTTTCTGGGTGAATTATAAGGAGTAAGAAAAAGGCAAACTAAATACAAGTGAAAACAATGCAGAGTTAAAAAATATAAAGCTAACATTTTTACCTTTTCAGTTCTATCCTAATACTGTGTTTCACGTAGGTAATGAAAAGACATACAAAGCTGGTTTACATCTAATTATTGTAACGTTCTGTTACCTCTAAAATTGCCATTTTAAGGTAAAAGCTTATACAAGAAAACTATAGATAAATGGTTTGTCAGGTTAGTAAAGTCATCACACTTTTTTTTTTTATGTTTGTGATGCAAAATTTTTTTCTCAAGTGTCTCTCTGTCAGCAGTAGTGAACTTGTGAAAATACAGAGGTTGCAAAAGATTGACACAGTAGTCTACTCATTCTGATTTAGGTACCATCTGGTATGCACTTTTCTACCTTTTCTGCAATTTCATCTTTAAATAGGAGTATTTACAAGAGCAATTCACAAAGGCTAAAGAAGTAAATACAATTGAAGAAAGACTGACAATCCTCACTTAAAGTACAGAAGATGTATTAGGCAACGTGGACGAACAGAGAAGGAAACAAAGTAATAAAGTGAAAATTATAAGAGTAAAAATTTAAACTGTACTTTAGACCGTGCAGAAATGCGCAATGATCAGTTCAGTCTGATAATTGGTCATTGCTTTAGCAGTCTGCAAAAATAACAAGAGCACAGAAAAGTGATCCTGAAAATCTTTTTTTTTTTCGTATAAGGATTACATGGTGTTCACTCTTTATATACATAAACACACATATCTCCAGATAGACATACATACAGACATGTATAGAGATGAAATATAAACACATAAACTGTAAATGGATAACTGGAACTGCAGTTTTAATTAAGTGACTGAAGATTCAGTGCATTCATGAACTTCCAATTGATTTAATTTCCAGGTTTGTCTGTAGCAGTCATCTAAACTGAAAACTGTCAAAGGAAGGGTACCAGGCAAACTAGGTCACTTGTTTGATCCAATAAGAAGTTTCCTACAAATTGCTAAATTAACATGAAGATTAAAACTTTCCAGGAATAATATGAACCATCTCCTCTCATTCTCCACATTTGATGTCTGCGTGCCACTATTTTTTCCTCTCACTGAAGTTCCTTTCTCCTGCTTCCCCCCTCAGTTGCCGCTGCCCTCAAGATTTTAATCACCCTTCCCTGATCCAATAAAGCAAGTGTGGATTAATCTCATTCATCCCTAAAATAAATTGTATGTTTTATACAGAAGTCTGAATAAGCAAAATTGACTGACAGTAAGAGATCTCCACATAACTTGCATGGGTTTTAACACTTACATTGACTGCTCTTAAAATATTTTTTTCTCTGGTGCATGGTCTCTAAAGAAAAAGTAACAACTTGCACAGTTTCCACATCAAATCTAAAAATTTTGATTTTTTTTTTTTTTTATTTTTTCTTTACTGAGTCCTAACAAATTTAGCAATTAGACAGCGTCTGGCTTGTGATCACTTTACCTTGCTGATAGCTTAAAATCTTATTTCAAAGTAATGTTAGCCCCAGGACAGCATGGAATCATAGAATGGTTTGAGTTGGAACGGACCTTAAAGATCATCTCCTTCTAACCTGCCTGTCCTGGGCAGGAACACCTTCCACTAGACCAGGTCCCTTCAAAGTCTAATCCAACTTGGCCCAGAACACTTCCAGCGGTGGGACATCCACAACTTCCTTGGGCAAGCTGTTCCAATGCCTCACTACCTTCACAGTGAAGAATTTCTTCCTTATGTCCAATCTAAACCCACCCTTCTCCAGTTTGAAGCTATTATCCTTTATCCTATCACTACACACCCTTGTCAAAAGTCCCTCTCCAGTTTTCTTGTAGGTCCCCTTTAGATACTGGAAGGCTGCAATAAGGTCTCCCTAGAGCCTTCTCCAGACTCAACAGCCCCAGCTCTCTCAGCCTGTCCTCATAGGAGAGGTGCTCCAGCCCTCCCAACATCTTCATGGACCTCCTCTGGACTCTCTTCAGTAAGTCCATGTTCATCTTATGTTGTGTCCAGAGCTGGACACAGTACTGCAGGTGGGGTCTTCACCGGAGTGGAATAGAGGAGGTGAATCACCTTCCGCGACCTGCTGGCCATACTTCTTTTGATGCAGCCCGTGATACAGTTAGCTTTAAACGCAAAGACTCTGGACTTTGACCATTCCCTTTGAAAATGTGAAAAATTGACTCTTGTAGGTGTGAGACGCGAGCCTTGATTGAATAACGATCTGAAAATATGACACGATTTCCTCACAACTGCAAATTTTTGCACCATCCAGTAAGAATTAGATAGTGTTTGTCTCCTCTAATAGCTTATTTTCCTTCACAAGACCAATATTCCCATCATAAATCACTACCATTCTAAACATTCCTGTCTCAAGTATTTAGAGAGGTCATTTTTCTGAAAAAAAAAATAGTGGGATTTATTAACCCACCAAATGGTATATAAGAAAGCAAGCACTATCAGAGGGAAAGCTTTTTAGGTTTTATGAATCTGTACATAAATGTTCTCATTGCTACTATCATAGGAAAAAGTCAGAAGAAATTGCAGACAATTTTTTTTTCCAACAGCAGCTGGTTATAGTGCAGCAAAGTAGCAGAGGAGAAAAATGGTTTGGAGACATTAAGAGATATAAAAACATAAATGGAATAAAATTGATGCAATAGGATGAGGGGTAATGGTTTTAAAATAGAGTGAGGTAGATTCAGACTGGACATTAGGAAAAAGTTTTTTTACAATGAGGGTAGTGGAATACTGGAACAGGTTACCCAGAGAGGTGGTGGATGCCCCATCCCTGGAAACATTCAAGGCCAGGCTGGATGAGGCTCTGAGCAACCTGATCTGCTCTTTGCAGGGCGGTTGGACTAGATAACCTTTAAAGGTCCCTTCCAACCCTAACTATTTATGATTTTATGAAACATTTGAGAATCACTTATAATAATTACATAGTACACAAAATAACAACATAAAATCTGATACGACCTAATGGGGATGAAGTTAATAGCTGGTTACCTGTGCTCACACGGAACAACAGGCTGCCCCTTTGTGACGGACATATTTTTGTTTCTTAAAACTTGAAGTCTTTTATCGCTACATTTTAAAATGAAATGAAACAGTCACCACATCTCAAAATGTTGATCAAGACGATGAGATAGAGACCAAAATCATTTCACTCTGTAAAAAGATCAGAATATGGAAGTAACAGTTATTCAACCTTTGAGCCAAAGGTGTCAGGAAACATAGCAGCATGATATACCCTGTGGTAATCTGGACTGTCATCCTGAATATGGTATGGAACTTCCTTCTGGTATAAAACTTCACCTGACCCAATACAATTTAGGATTGTTTCCATCTGTCAGGTATTAAGAGACTAGCATTAGAAACAGTTCAATTCAAAGATTAAAACCAAATAAAGTAAAGCTTGTGGATGTGTTGTCACGTGCAAAATTTGGAAAGATGGAGGTTTTAAAAACATTCAGGGGAGGTTTCATGAACAATTGTGTAAGCCTTTCAAAACTATCATGCAACAATGCACCACAAAGAAATTAAGCAAGACCAGGGAGGAAGAATATTATTTGTTTCTCATTGATCTAGCAGAGAAGTAGGACTAAATAGTAAAGTGACTTAACTTTTATAATACCATACATCCTTTTCCAATAAAGATTCTGATATCATAAAATATTTGGGGAATGCCACAGTAAGAGTGGATACACGGGGCCAGAGGCTGTGCTTACGTGAGCAGGAGGTGCAGACATTCACAATGGCACTTGTTTTGGTAAGATGTAACCAGGTTAGGTTAGAACAGATGGTTAGGTTAGAACAGATGGAAGTTGTGCTTAATCATTACTTTAACATAAAGTCTCCCTGAAGCAAAAAAGGATCGACTTAGTAACTAATGTTCTGCTACTCACTAACAAGAGTCCAATCAATATTTAGTTACATAATGCAATTAGGTTCAGAAGACACTTCATTCAACATGTATTTTGTGAACTAATATTTCACAATTAAAATGTAAGTGACAGACATTTACTCCATTCACCAATATTGTCCAGTTCTTCTGGACACTCAAATTTTGCTAAAGCAATTGTTCTCATAATAGTCTATAGTACACAATAAAATATCATATTAGTATTGTCACATAGATAAATCACAAAAAAAAACCCAACCAACAAAAAAAACAAAAAAACAGGCTATGCAAAGGATGCACCACAGGATTTTACTAACTGAACATTTGAGTTATAATATTTAAAAAGCATTGAGTATGCTACTTACAAAATATATATGTAACATTTTAGTTACATACTACAATGTAAAATAATTGTCATAACACTGACTAATAAGGAACACAATTGTCATTCATATTGAGAGGCAGCAGGAATTCCTTCTGTAAATTAAATTTCAACACTTTAGATTGCAATCTGCAGGTGGATACATCACAAAATAAATGTGAACAAGAACTGCTCAAAAATCAATTGGACCAAAGCCAATATATAAAACAAATAAGGTTGCTACTAGTTGGGAATGGAGCAAAAGTATGGAAAGCCCTTTAAGACAAACACAAAGACTACTAAATAAAATCCAAGCAGAAATCCAGCTTAGGGGAGGCATCCAAGAAGGAATCAGAACAGATTTGATCCAGGGCGGACATGGAGAGGGAATTTCAAAAATTAAAATCCAAAGTGAATCAATTCTTTACAACAAGAACAGTAATAATGCAAGTGGGTTTTCTGTTTTATTTTCTGCCCACATCAAAACTATTCTCTCCAGAATGAGGTTTCCAATGGCAAACTGACAACACCTGTTGATTTTTCACAAGGAATATACTTACTATCTTTTCAATTTGTTTTAAGCTAAATGAATACTAATGTTCATAAAATTCATAGAATCACATGGTTGGATGGGACCCATAAGATCATGTAGTCCAACCGTCTTCCCACTACCATTGCTGCCATAGCTACTAATCCATATCTTGTAGCTCCTCATCAAGCCGTCTCTTGAATACTGCCAGGGACGGCGACTCCACCACCTCCCTGGGCAGGCCATTCCAGTGCCTGACCACTCTTTGGGAGAAAAAGTTTTTCCTCACGTCCAACCTAAACCTCCTCTGGTACAACTTGTGGCCATTTCCTCGGGTCCTGCTTGTTGCCTGGGAGAAGAGGCCAAACCCCTGCTCATCACAACCTGCCTTCAGGAAGCTATAGAGTGCAATGAGATCTCCTCTGAGCCTCCTCTTCTCCAGACTAAACAACCTCAACTCTCTCAGCCACTCCTCATAAGACTTATTGTATATATTTATCCAAATTTCAAAACAAACCATGGAAAACTTGAGAATAAATATTCAATATTTCAAAAATAGGCAAAACCCAAAACTTATACATATGCAAATGAATTTTAAACATTAACTAGGAGTTACATTTTGGAGTTAACAAATGAGAAAGCACTGTAATTTTTTCACTGCATCTCAAACAAATCCAACAATGAACTACATAAATGTTTTAGGTAAAATAAAGCTATTTTGCTAAGTCTAACTAGTTTCATATTTATGTAGCTTGCTTAGACCTGTCACAGTTTCATTGAAAACATACAGTGTTAAACTAATACCATTGGAATCACATTGCGCCTTTTCATCTCCCTCTACTGACGATAAAATTGATGGAATCAAGATGAGTTGCTAGAATTTGGGCATGACGCCTATATATATATGTCATTATAGCTGGATTGAGCAGTTGGACATGGAGATTGGGCCTGTCCTCAGTACTAGTTAATTTGGCAGGGAATAGCTCTTTCATAAACATGCTGTTAAAAAACTAAAAAGTAATCAAGATGGGATATTACAGAAGCAATGAACACATACATAGACTTCTAATGCTATGGTGCAATATTTCTGTCAAACACTGTTTCTTCCACATTTACAAAGTTGTATGCGCACACAAAAATTACTGCTTCTCTTACCTGTTCTCAGCATCAAACTATAAACCGTAATTTCTGGTGCAGCATTTTATGCCCATTATAATCACTATCATACAAGGTTCAGCTGACCTTATTAGTAGTAAAGATAGATTAATCATCAACATTTTAGTTTCCATTAGGACCACCTGCTCTCCAGATTTTACAGTTACAGCTTTCTTATTTGAAAAGTATTCTGAACAATGCCGTGGGTCCCATGGTAGCCCCATACTAGTTTTCTATTATTCTCATTGCTATTATTAAAAATGAATTAATCTTCTGCCCTTGGGAGTGACAGATCAGAACGGCTCTTGCAAATTCTAGCAATGTAAGCTAGGTTGGATTTAAAGGTCTGCTGGCAAAAGGCAGAGAAACTCAGTTAAAAAAAAAAAAAGAAAATTTGACCGCTTTAGTTGCTGCCATTCAAAGCGTGATGTACTAATGTAAATTGCCATTGATTTCACTTAATACACCAGTCTGAATCGTGACAGCTGATGGCTTTGATTCATGATCACTGTCAAACTGAACAGCAGCAGCTAAAGTGGATGCCACTCCCTTTAGTAATAATACACGCAAGTGTCTTGCATAGTAAAGTGCAAATGCAATCAGTTAAAAAGAACTTTTCTAAAGATCTACACACACATACTGTGAGAGAGAAAAAAAAAAAAAAAAAAAAAAAAAAAAAAACCACCAAAAAGGGTCAGATATTTATTCTGTTTGGGGAAGAGACATCCAGTGCAAGAAGCCTAGAATCTGAGAGCTAGCTCCGGAGTACTATGCTGCATGGCAACTTACCATTCTTATTACTAAGAGTCCCTTTCCATCCAAAAATATAGTAACAATAAGTGCACAGCCATTGAGATAAAGAATAAACTACCTTTGAAGATCTTAGCTGCCACACAGATGAAGAATGTATTACAAAATACTTCTGAAAACAACTTGACTTGCTTCTTCACCATGTACCTGAATAATTCAAGAACAGAAGATGTTACAGCTGTCCTATACTTTCATATAAATCTGTATCTATCTGCCTATAATGAAGATGACGGGAGTCTTCAACTTACTGTGAAAGCAAGTTACTTTGCTTTTTCATGGGCCATGACACACAAAAGGAAGGAATACAAGCGGATCCTGAAAGCGTATTTTGCTTGATGACAGCAACACCTGGAAGGATTGGTTGAAAAAGAAAGATTGGTTGAAAAACTCTTTTAGGTTCTCCCCTGCTCCTTCCAAGAAAACATACCTTTTAGCTCATGAGTTATCTTCCCTAAACTAACATAAATGATTAATCTAAGACCTACTTAGCTATTTTTTCCTTCTCATTATCAATACTTGATACCCACTTCTGGTCAACTTTTAGGTGACCAGTAAGTTCCAATAAAAACTGCCTTGAAGTATGGGCAAAGGTGATTTCTAGGCCAGGGACTGATCAAATGGTCAAGACTGAAGGACAAAATAAATTCTATGAGAACTAAAATCCTTTAGCCTCTTGGTTGCTTATACCAGAAGGAGGAGATGAAGGACTCTGGTAGTAGAGTGATTACGAGGCAGCTGAGAGGCAGACTGCTGAAGATTAACTTAAATACAAAAAAGGTGTAGAAGCAAAAATATCTCAGAACTCTTCTTCCACTCCTATAGGAAAGGGCATTTATATCTCAGCTGACTGCAAAGAAATTCACCAAGACATTTTACATGGAGATTGAAAGTCCCAGCAATAAGATCAAGAGAACTGATTGTACAAAGAATTAACTATCTCCTGGCATAATTACCATGGAATATTTCTGTAATCACATGCTCTGAAAAGAAACACGTGTTTGTGAATCAGATTCAGATGTTTAACGAACTATTGCATGAAGGAAAGTGACTAAAATAAATAGTTAAAATGAGATAAGAATATAACTCTCCAGCTCTTTCTCACTGACACATTGAAAAGTGCCCCTTAGTTCAGACTTACACAAGCCTTTGTCTAGTTATCCTACGGGGCCTACAGTGGTTCATGATCTATGGCATACAGACAACGATGGGCTATTTTTAAGGTGTTAATAGTATTTAATAAAGAGAAAAAGTGCTTAGAGGAAATGGAGATCAATTTCAAGAGACATCCTTTATATAATGAAAACAACTTCCTCTTAAAACTCAAAAAGAATGGTATGAATATCGACAATCCAGGTTTTGCATGATAGAAAAATGAAAAAAAAAAAAAGCTGAGAGAATAATTACATAATATTTCATAGGATGGCTACCACAAAGAAGGCAGTTTGAATATTATGACAACATCAAATTTCCAAGGGAGACTCAAACAAAGAGCAGGTACATTGGTCAAAATAAATGTCTAGTGCACTCTTCTCTTATCCACAGAGCAAGTCATCTCGTCACAGAAGTCGATTGGGTTGGCCAAGCATTATTTGCACTTGGTAAATTCATGCTGACTACTTCCAGCAGGAGTTATTTGAGAGTTATGACATAAAAGCAGTATAGCGAAAGCTATAGATTTTGTTTGAGGCTCTCTGTGAAGTCCATGGGATACCACTTCATAGCTTTGTTCAGCCTTGCCATATTGTAGTACAGATAATCAAACTATACTTGTTTTCAAGAATGCCTCAAAAATATTTCAAAGCTTTATGACAAATGTAAAATAGAAATTTTAGGCATCCAATGGGAAAAACAGATCATTAATTTCAGAGGTGCAAAACAGAGGAAAAAAAAGGATTCACAAAGGTGGCAGAAGTTGCCTCAAACAGAATTTGTAAAAGGTGCATTTGATGAAGTTATTACAAACAAATCAGGTAAGACACCAGGCCTCTGCAATTTAGGACTTCCATTTCCCACCCTCTCCAATAACTTCATATACTATCTACCATCCATAAAAAACAAGATGACTTATCTCGTACAAAAAGAATAGAGAGTTTATAATTTATAAACTGTCAGTAGCTTAGTTTTAAATTTAATGAGCAAAATATATTTGCTTTTAGGAGGAATAAACTCACATGTTTGTAGTTGAGGGTTTGGTTTTTTTTTTTTAAGAAATTTTTTTGAAAATTATAGTATATAATTTAAATGAGACAAAAACATTTAATGAACTGAACCCATATTCTAGTACAACATCTGCCTAGTAACGTTTTTATTTCAGTATCTTTAGTGATTGTAGCACAGAGCTAATTAAAGGAAAAGCCCACAAAGAATAGAAAACAGCAGGCTCACAAGCTTGCTGTAAAAAAAAAAAAATAAAACAAAATAAGAAACCTACACAAGCTAATACTGATTCCTTAGTAGCTCAGTTGCCTCATTTATTCTCACCTCTCAGGGACATCCCAGATTGCCCCGACTTTGTTATCCCCACAATAATCCTTTGCATTTCTTTTTACTAAGACAAGGATAATGCCCAGCAGGAGACTAAGTTTTCTAGAAAAATAACACTATGAAACTTTAATATATTGCTTTAGGATCATTGACTTAAATGTGGTAACCTGCAATTCTGTATTTAATATTCTAACACTGCACTCTCATTGGGAGAAAAAAAAGAAAAAAGAAAGAAAAAAAGATACCTAACATTTAAATCAAGCACTGCTGTTACATTTGTGAACTAAGTCTTTATTTTTTCTTACTTACACATATATCATTTCTCAATAACTAAGCTGTCATTTAGTATTTTCATTAATGCATTGCTTTTAAAAGTCAGTCAATTAGTCTGAAAGCCATTTTATTTTAGAATGATTTACTTTCCTTTTTAATGCTGCCTTCTCATCATTGAGAAATGCCCACATTAGTATAAGTATCAAGCCCTACAGTAAGTATGTGAAGCTGAAGAAGTATTCTGTATTTTAATATCTTGGTTTTAAGGGAAAAAAACCTTCTGCCAAAAAGAAGATCAATTTTTATCAAAATGTTTACATTTTTATTGTAAATTATTGAAAAAAAACTTTGTGCATAATTTGATTGACAAAAACTATGCACATTCTCTTTCAAGTAATTTCTAGCTTGGCAGTCCTAGGAAATCTCTCATACAAAAATCACAGATGCTCTGCATCATTCTGATTCACTGACAACCAAGAGAAAACAGGTTCTTTACAGCCTGATGAACCAGGTTTAAAACTTGTCTTTCTCATGAAAACTAAGAGAGTTTGTCTACAGCTCTGCTGGAGTGCTTTCACCCAATTACTCCATCAACATGAACACTGATGCTCGTTTATGTAGTCTCCTTCAACGTTTTTCTTTCTAGACAGTCTTTCTGGAGAAATTCCTTTCCAAGTAGCCACTAGTTCAGAAGAGGCACTCAGGATATGGTAAAGCATAAATCCTTTCAGCAAAGATGTGACTGCAGTTCATTCAAGGGGCAGAAGGAAGAGCCTTTGTAATATTGGTCAAATGACTTTCGTCAAACAGATTTTCTTCTGCTCTCTATTACAGCACTCCTCACAAGAAAAAGCAAGTTGGACAAGAGGAGGATGACATGGTTTTCAACCAGCACAGGAAAGTTCAGGTGCTTGGTTGCGTCAATGTGGCACCTGTTGCTTTATTTCTCTGCTAGCAAAACTCTTCATCAACCGTTTGTTTTTTTTTTTTTTCTCCAAGATCTTCCAAACAGCATCTCCTCAGTGCAGATTTCAGAACACATTCTGAAATCTACATATAAAAATGCAGCATATAATATTAATCAAAGTGCATTTACTACAGTGAAGTGAAAATTTGTTCTGTGCTTTTAAGATGACAACCAAAACCAAGACGAGCAGAAAGTCTTTGGATTGCTTTTGGCAACTTGAATACTTGAGAGCATCTTGATTTTTTTGAGTAGCTAATTTGTTAAAGATGGAATGTGCTTCATAAAAGGCAAAGGAAAAAGAAAAGAACAGCCCAATCAAAACTAAGGAGTGTGTTTCTTTCAACCCGAAAGCTTTTATCACACACCTGTGCTTTTATAAAGTGTCAGCAAAACAAACTTTGTCAACAATATGAATTTCTTATAAATATGTATTACTCATTGCTGAATTTTTATTTTATATTTGAATTTATTTTAACCCTACGCACACACATATCAAGCAGCAGAGAGTATAATTGCTGTCGCCTTAATAGTAAAAAAGTAATTCAAACATCTGCTGACCTTTGGGGAGAGGCTGGTTGCGGTTCTCTTGTGTCAGGATTTCAGACAGGGCTATGGTAATTCTGGAAAGCACCTTAGGTTTTATATAAAATTACACATTTAGCATGTTAGTTCATAAATAAGAATAAAGGTAAGATATAAAAATGTAGCTATTAATAACATTATCTTCTCTCTGAAGGTATCCAACACATCCAAATTAACATTGGTGATTTATTGACCTATATTCATAGATGTAGTATTTTAGTGAACAAGCAAAGGCTGAGTTCAAGATAAGTGGGCTCAAGGACTCACAGGACCCTACAGTAAGCTGGAGTCAAATATTCATCTACTTACTCCCCACTTCATTTTTTAAGCAAATTATCTTCTGAATATGCAGCATTAAGACAAGTCTTCCACTTCAAACACTTATGAGCGTTTCAATATGCAAGAAATGTGAGGTAAAATATGGCTAAGCCCTTACCAGACTCCAAAATTAAGGAATTGCCCCAAGGCAGTGTTGTCCCCTTTAAACAAGCATTTCTAGATCTGATGTTTCTCCCTCTGTGATTTGATTAGCAATGCTGAAGTACAAAGAACATGTATCGCAAGATAAACAGGAAAAAAGTGTGTATTGTATATTACATTATAATTCTTATTATATGACTATATACATTATATATGTTGTAATACGTATAAATCACATGTATTTCTATACAGATAGATCATCTTCATCAATTAGCGTATCAGTGAGCAGATACCTTCAAATTTCAAACTAAACAGTAAAGAGCCCGTTCTAAATTATTCTGTAAAACCACGGTAAATTAATTCCAACTAGAAGGGTCATCCCCACATGTATCAAATATGTGACTTTTTACTCTATTGCATCACAGGATAATTCAGGGTTGTAGGGCAATGATTGAGTGACAAAAGGTTTCAATTAATTAACTGTGTTTTTTCTAAAGGTTCACAAGGGAAAGAGCAGGAGACATAAATTGATTTGTTATACAACAATGCTGCTACTGCTAATTAAATCTTTCATTAACATTTTATGAGAACGGGAGATATTAATCTCTTTTTCCTTTTATCTCTTGTATTCATTGATAGAAGTAGTAGCGTAAATTTGTATCTATGTTCCTCTGTTCCTAATAGTTACAAGAGTCTAGTAGACCCATTCTCCTGATCTCCTTTCATCTTACTAAAAGTATGAAGATCATGGACAAAATAGAGCAATTTATTAAAAAAAAAATTACTCCCTCTTTCTTTGAAAGGAAAATATATTTCCAGTCATGGAGACATTTCCACCAGCTCAGACATTTCTGGCTGATAGATTCTCTTTAATCTTGATTTCTGCTGTCAGTGAAGCTCCTCTCTCTCCTAATTCTAGTTGTCCTCTTTTTCAACTCACTAATTGACAGCATTGAACATTAAAATCCATCCAGATCAGGTTGCTGGTGTGGCAGACACTGCTAGCCAAAAGGACAGCCCTAAAGCAGACAGGAGAGAGAGAGGAGAAAAAAAAAAAAAAAAAAAAAAAAAAAAATCTCTAGGAATCCATTATCCACATTCTGGCAGACAAAGTATTTGGACATTATTTACCTGTGTTGACTCACTTTTTCCACTGAGACAACCTTCCTGCTCCCTGAATTCTCAGGGCTTGTGGCAGTACTCCTCCATCATTCTCACAATATTGTCTGCCATTGTTCTTCAGTATCAGCCTAATTATCCTCTATTTAATTTTAGGTTACTGTTTTATACAGCTAGGCAAACCTAAGAAAAGTGAACTGTAATAAGAACTTAGAAAAACAATGAAAAAAGCATATTTTAAAATGTTTGACAATTTGATACGGCTCACAAAGGCCTACAAAAATGAGATTCTTGTTTGTACTTGCAGAAACTAACATAACAACTAGAGCACAAAACTCAGAAGTAATAGAAAACTGTCAAAATAATGGCTTAGGTCAGTGCAATTATAGGAAAAAAACTTCAAATTACTAGAAATCACAGTAAAAATGTCCATTTCAAAATGGAATGTGCCAAGTTATCATCTTAGAAGAATGATCTCTGACTGACTCAGAGTACCCCAAGAAAGGCTCCAGTACCTTTACTTCAATAATAAAATAGAATTCTACTCTTCATTTTAAAATAACCATTTTCAGCTGGAAGAATAATTTTCTGAACAGCTAAAATTTCTCAATTAAGTGCAAAGATACGTTTAGATACTTGTTATTTACAGATACGTATAAGTAGCCTGAACAAATTCAAGAAACAAACCAGAAAATAATACATACACTAAGAAACACATGTCTAGAATGTGAAACTACCAAAGTACCTCAAGGTGGCCTACAAGAAAGATGAGGAGAGACTGATCAGTAGGGCCTGTTGTGATAGGATAAGGGGTAATTGTTTTAAAATAGAGGGAGGTAGATTTAGATTGGATATTAGGAAAAAAAAATTTACAATGAGTGTGGTGGAACACTGGAACAGGTTGCCCAGAGAGGTGGTGGATGCCCCATCCCTGGAAAAGTTCAAGGCCAGGTTGGATGAGGCTCTGAGCAACCTGATCTGTCTGGAAATGTCCCTGCGCCTTGCAGGGGGGGTGGACTAGATGACCTTTGAAGGTCACTTCCAACCCTAACCATTTTATGGTTCTTTGAAACTCCTGAGAAATTAAATACCTGCTGTCCTTATGTAGTACATGTGAAACTAAAAAATGTTAAGGATTATTGTTAAAAACAGGCTCCATATATAGAGAAAATAATTATTTGTTAAGCTTTCTTTTGGCTTGTTCTTGAAGCAAGAGCAAAAATATGGAAATGTTTTTAACAGGATTATTATTTCTTGAAATACTCCCCAAATATATGTATTTCATACACATAAACCTCTAAGTATTTCATGTTTTCTACCAGGGTCACCTGGGAGAGAAAATTAATCTTTGCTGATTTCAAATACAAGAGTCTGCCAAGATTTTCTTGGATCAGCTTCAGAAGGAAAGCAATATTTTCAAAGGAATATTAACTTTTTTCTTGAAAAAACATTTCATAGAAGTTACCGAATGCATTGCTAAATATAAGGCTCCAAGCAATCAAGTCAATGTAAAATAAAAAACAAACTTTAATCTAGATAAGATTTATAAAACCCTTAGCAAATTGGTTAGCTTTGTAGACATTATTAACATTGGGATTTCTCTAATTAAAATTAAAGCTTGCATAGTTTGCTCTTCACTGTATCACCATTACAGAACAGGCACGCACAACTTCAGTAAAAAAGGGAATTCACGTTTCTCAAGAACTTATACCTGAACATTTTATTCAAGCTGTTTTATTACTGATTACCATCTAGTTCAACTACTGAAGCGTTTACGGAAATCTCGACTTAAAGAAGGATGACACAAACCCTTATCTGGTGTGACCGTATACTATAAATAAGTAACCCCTAAGGGACAAGAGCTGGTGTTTATAATTTCACTGCGTTTATTAACAGGAACATTACGAGAAAAGATAACCTGATTCAGTGACAGGTGACATACCAGTACATAACTATATTATAATCCTAAATATATCCAATACCAAAAATATTAGGTGTCAGTATTACTTCTGTATGGCTTACATTCACAATCCCAGTTTAAGTCCTTGAACTAGGCTGGGGCCATTTGCACAGATAATCAGCTCCCACTACAAAGGAGGAATGGAGCTAGAGCTGGGCCACGCTCCTTTTATCTTTCGGTTTTTGCCCCTGAATACGCTGGTATAGAGCTAAGTAAAGTGTGAGTGAACGGGCATATATAAGCATGAAGGGATTTTTTGTTTGTGTTAATACTTCCCTCCTACTATCACCAAGATTTTTCTCCCAGGAAACAAACAGAAAATAAACTGTGTATTAGTGAAAGATCATCCTCAACACACAGCAGATCCCCAAAAGAGCATTACAAGCACAATGGCTACAGGATATCCATTTTCATATCACAGATTTATGTGTATACACAATACAGAAGCTAGAAGGAAAAAAATAACTGAATACTGAGAAATTTATCTCACCAGCATGTAGTATAAATTGACAGTTTAAAGTGAGACAATGAAACATGTAGACGCTGCTTCAGGGCTAGATTCCGAGTTGGAGAACATTCAGATGAGTCCTTAACCATGTCTTTTCTGCAAAAGCATCTGTGGATTTCCAGCCCTCCTACATATCTATGCTAATCTTAGTTTCCTAATCCCATATAATCTCAAATCATCTCCCCCTCCCCACCCCCGTTTCTCTTTTATGGGCTTGCTGTCACTTAACATTTTCTCCAGAAACACAAAATGCTCCAGAATATGGTGAAATCCTCAAGGTTGTGTGTTATCCGAAATTGTCAGGAACAAACAACTAAAAAAACTGAAAGAATTGCTTGATTTATTCTGTTCAGAGTATCAATAGGTGTATGTAGATTAATTTTATTCAGATTGCACTCTGAAAGGCAGTTTTTATGACAGGCTAATCCAAATGTTTTTACAAAAAGTGTAACTCAGTTAGCTTTTCTAAACACAGAAATCCTTTTCCTTGCATATATTGAGGCTGATTGGCATTTTCCACACAGAGGGGAAGAGGCAAATGAGAAAACAGGCCTTTTAGTCGTTGTGAAGTCCAGCTAGCTACCTTCCCTTTGCCAATTTGCTATTGAAAAAAAAGAAAAAAAAAAAAGTGCCAACACTTCAGAGCAGCTGCAGAGGCAGAAGGGTCTGTGTAGAGGCACCTAGACACCAAGGCATTGAGCCCTGAGGAATCCCTTTCATACAGCTGCTAGAAAGGATACAAGAAAAATCCCTCTGAAAGGTGGAAAATCCCAAACCAGAAACCCAGTCATCTTGCAACCTTTGAACACCTCTTTTGGACCCATAAAACCTGTCTAAGTAGTCTCATTAAGGTAGACCCTGTTCTTCTGCCAATACTCATTAACTCATTAACTTCAAGCTGGATCTTTTCTAAGCAAAGAATTAGCGTGACTTGTTAATATCAACTCTGTCCTGTAACTTCAGTCTTCTTTTAATGCTTCTGTACCAGAGAGTTACTTTAAAACAGTATCACATGGTCATGCTGAGTAATTAAAGCAGTAGGATTCATAACTAACATGATTTGTCCTTATTTTCCCTGCCCCTAGTTTTTTTCTTGTATCCCAGCGGGTCTGAAACAACCAGTTCCTGTTCAGAAAGCATCATAACATAAAATAAATAGGCAAGATAAAGTGGTAGCAGTTATGGAAAAAAATTAACAGTAGTTGTAAATGTAACTATTAAGAGATTTCATTCCTAATAAACTTACCTTTATTTTACTGTGTAAATAAGTAGGACTGACAGGACATTGAGCTTTTAGGTTACACAGCTGATGTTGCTCGGTTTTTCTAAAAATAGAGAGTAAAGTGAATATTCTCTACAAAAATTTATTTTTTAATATTGTAGAAGTACAGATTTCAGAAACAGTATATGCAAGAAAAGGATGTCATTTAATGCTAACCACAACCAGTTTAATTTTGTTCTGTACTATGGCCTTTGTCTCATTTGCAGGTCCACAAGTCTATGTATTTTTTGTCACAAATCATTTTACAGACATCCAAGAAGTTCGATCTCCTCTTCTCCTTAGAAATAAAGTTTTAAAAAGGATGTACCGTAGAAACCTGTAGGTGATTAGTATCTTCCAAAATTAGTAAAATATTAATTTCAGTAGTCACTGATGTGATCTGAGCAAGTAAAATGGACTCCTCTTTTCTAATGGATTTAGAGAGAGGACGTTTAATCCAGCTGTTAATTAGACCTTAGGAGACAAGCAACTCATTAAAGCTTTATGTGTCCTAAACACAATATTTTTATAAAAGGCTATTTACATATATTGCTTTCACAATTAAAATCTAATGGAAGAACAATTTTAAATGGAAAATATTATTCAGAATTTATGTCTGACGAATATTAGTGCTCTTGTGACAGTACTAGTATTCAGTCCTTGTTTTTGTTCTCTCATTTTAGAGTCTTTATCCTTGAAGATTGTCTTTGAATAGTTAATTAGTTCTGTCAGTCAACTGCCTCAATTTGGATTACCAACTTTTTTCTTTAATTTTAATTTTAAATCTCAGATCCTTCTGACTGAAATGGTGGGGAAAGGACACATTAGAAGCTTAGAGTTAGCTGTGGGCGTACAAATACAATAAAATTAGAGTACAGAAAAGATTTCCAGGATTTCTTTTAATGTGCATATCTGAACAATATTAAAGGATCAAAGTGCTCTCTATCATTCCATTCCATATCTTTTTTACTCATTTAAGATTAAATACTCCATCATTCTCTGAACACACTAGAGTGCCATACTCAAGTTTCTCATTCATTGTTTTATTAAAAGGTTTCTGAAGAACTTGTTGAGATATTTGATAAAACATAATAAACGTCTTTGAAAAGTTAGGGTGAGTTGATAAAAAATATTTATAAAATATAAAAATGAACATGAATATTTCAATTGATATTAATTTTAAACAGAAAACATTACCGTTGCATTATATCTGTTGCTAACAGAAGCAATTTAGAGGTAGGTAGATTTAGACTGGATACTAGGAAAAAATTTTTTACAATGAGACTTGTAGAGCACTGGAACAGGTTGCCCAGAGAGGTGGTGGATGCCCCATCCCTGGAAACATTCAAGGCCAGGTTGGACGGTGCTCTGAGCAACCTGATCTGGTTGGAGATGTCCCTGCTCCTTGCAGGGGGGTTGGAGTAGATGACCTTTGAAGGTGCCTTCCAACTCTAGCCATTATATGATTCTATGAATTTAGGTGATTTTCAGACAGATACCTTTCCCCATCTTTCAAAAAGCTCTATTATTTACAGATCTGTTTTGTAGAATGATGTCTGAGCCAATATAATTTCATGAGAAACTTTCGGGCATACAAACATCACAGTATATTTGATAAGTGAAGTATTCAGCAACCACTGTTTTCAAGTCCATTGCCCTTTCGCACAAAAACTTGTCCATACCTTGAATTGTCTGTGCGCAGTTTCTTTCTTAAAAAAAAAAAAAAAAGCAATATTTTGTTAAAAAAAAAAAATTACATATCTTTTAAAGAATCAACGTACAAGAGCCAGATTCAGTCCTGAAATGCAAACA
>WHYT01017776.1:277358-293935 GCA_009806455.1 Tetrax tetrax | reverse complement strand
AAAAAAAAAAAAAAAAAAAAAAAAGGAAAAGGTTTAGTTTTGTTCATTTTCTAATTCTTTTATTCAAATGCCTTTAAAAACTGCACTGCAATCCACGATCCTTAACGCTTAGTTTGTTCCTTGCTATCTGTTTCTCCTGGGAGTTTCTTTCACAAAGGCAGATGCACAGGCCAACAAAATATTTATGTTTCCTTCTTAAATCAAAAGTAAATGGTAAGCAAAGACACAAACATTATTGTCATACACGGTTGAAGAGAAATCAGCCCTGGACTACCAGAGTCTTGTCCAAGCTATGAAAATGTATTTGTTACACATACATTCAAGGATTAAATTCCAGGCTTTATTCTAATAGCATTGTTTTAATAGCATTCATTATTTCTCCTAAATTTTCTTTTTTTCCTTTACTTTTGCTTCAAAAAGTAAATATTGGCTAATATTTATACTGGCAAACTTAATTGCCTGTATTAGCTATGCAATCATGCAAACTTGCATAATGATTTCTAACTTAAAAGAAAGAAGTATTTAATGATGCCTTTTTTTTTTTTTTTTGCATTAAGTATCTAAATCTGATCTGTAAACCATCTCATTTTCGTTTCAGCCAGAGAACGTACAGGAACCACAGTTTGCTTAACTGAATTTAAATTTCTGTACAATATAAAGCTTTGAGCCATCATCATTTTGGGATTGCATTACTAGGATAAATGTTGATTCTCAATCCACCCATTACTAGAAGACATCCATGAAAATAGTTCAATCTAAAACACCTCACAAGAAAGTGTGAATAATTTTATTCTTAATAAGCCAAAATTTTAAGTTGTATATATATTCATGAACACACTACATTTAGGTGTTTTTACTTTATATTTCCAAGTTAATTTCATCTTAATTTCTTGTCAATGAAATTTATAATATTTGTATTTCCACTGATTCTCGTACCCTTGGTCCAGGAATAAATCCTATTGACTGTAAAAGAAGTTTAATTAAAGGATTATAGGATTTTGTTAGAGCAGTCATGAGGTGAAACATAAACATTCACCAGCTTTAAGATGATTACTTTACAGTTGGGGGTTTTTTTTGTGTTTTTTTTTGTTTTGTTTTGGTCTGGGTTTTTTTTGGTGGGGTAAGAAAAGACAGTTGAATTTGAAGATGTAAATGAGACACAAAGCATCTTAATCTGCTCTTCGGACCAGCAATTACTTCAGATTAAATGTCTTCTGAGCCACGTATGGGTATTCCAGTGAAGTTGCACAGCTAATGGTAACACAGGTGTCAAGGCAGATGAATCACTAGTTACTTCTGAGACTACGGGACATTATGTTACACAAACATGGAAAAATACAAATTGAGAATGTGACTTACTCTTTCAAGCTATGCGATATCTATATGTAAAAGCATAATAAAACCAGAGGACTTTAAAGCTTCTTGCTTTATGGTAAAGCACACTTATTTTTTTAAGTTGTGTTCCATGTCACTTATACCACTGAACTGACACTGAGAGATGTTTCCCTATTTCCCTCCATCTCATTCAGATCAGTTATCTATAGGCTTAATATGTTAACTAGATGGATAGCAAAACTAGCACTCCAAGCCAAGGTGATTACACAGCTTCTCTCATCAAATTAAAGCAGTACAAAAATAAGCTAGGAATTTGCAATTTAAATACTGCTGTAGGGAGAGCAGGAAAAAAAAAAAAAACCAAAAAAAAACAAAAAAAAAACCACCCAAAAAAACCAACCCACTTTAACTTCCAGTTTCCAGTCTGGGTTACTTGTGTGATCCTAAATCACACCACATACCCTACAGTGTAATACAATATGGCAGAAGCTTCCAAAGAAGAAATAAATCTGACTTTTGCCCCAAGGACAAGGTCCAGGCTGGTCATTTTAGGACATTCATACAGGCCCACAGAATGGTTGAGGTTAGAAAGGATCACTGGAGGTCACCTGGTCCAACTCACCTGCTCAGGTGGGATTCACCCCAGACCAACCTGTCCAGGATCATATTCAGCTTTTGAGTATATCCAAGGAAGGAGACTCCAACAACCTCTCTGGACAACCTCCGTCAGTGCTCGGTCACCATCAGAGTGAAAAAGTCCTTCCAAACATCAGGAAAGAACCTGCTGTGTCTCAATTTGTGCCCATTACCTTTTGCCCAGGCACTAGGCACCACTGGAAAGAGCCTGGCTCCATTCTCTTTGCACCTTCCCTTCAGGTATTTGCACACATTGATGAGATTCCCCCTAACCGTCTCTTCTCCAGGCTGAACAGCCTTGGCTCTCTGAGTCTTTCCTTGTATGAAAGATGCTCCAGATCCTTAATCACCTTAACAGTCCTTTGCTGGGCTCTCTCCAGTATGTTTGAGTATTACTGGCAAGAACTTTACGTTTCTACTTTGTACTTTGGCTTTGGACCACAAGCAAACATCAGAAGAGTAATTTCCTGTGTCACATTCCATGTACTCCTTTAATCTACAGCCTCACAAAACTAAAGTCAGTAAGACCTTTGCCACAAAGTGCTTCTCAGTTTTGCGAGAAATTTTAATCTCTAAGCTACTAATATCACTTTGTAAATTAAAGACATTTTATTGTAACAATGACATCTGAATCACACATTAAGGATCTGGAAAGTTTTGTTTAGTGTTCACAATGCCTCACATACGTATTATAAACTTCAGTAATAGCCTGTATTTGAAACAGCGGTGCAGGCACTAAGTCAAAGAATATGCACCTTACCATCTGATGAAAGTTATTTTGCAAAGATAGGAAAAATTAAAAAACATAGGAGAGCAGCTGTAAGGCTACAAAGCGAGTTTACCTGGATGGCAATTGGACATAATTTAAGGGATCCAAATCAGTGCTATCTGATTTGCACAATATGCAGGTCCATATGAATTCACTAACTTTGTAGATTCACCCATACAATAGTCCACTGAGCATGACTACAAGACAAAGTCTTCCTGGCTGCGCAAGGAAGAATGACATACAAAAGTATGTCATTTCACTCCACAGTTAAAGTGTTCTCTCTTTATTTATATTAATGTTATTAGATAATTACATTCTCTGGGATCAACTGTGAAGGAGAAATTCTGCTGATGTATAGTACGTGAAGCTCTTTATACTTTGCTGTATTGTGAAATACAATGAAGTGGTAAAGAACTGCATCAGTGATAGAGGAATAAGAAAAAAGCTAATTCTTGTCTTACGTGTTTCTACTAGACACTCTTACATACTTCCCCTTCTACCTATCATTTTGAAGAGATACGAATTTGTGAAAATAATGAACAGATATGAAGCTGTTCAGCAATGATTTCACAGCAAGTACAGATTGCTCGAGATTTGTCACAAAGGTTAATAACAACAACAACAAAGTAATATTAAATCGGAGATCTAACCTTTTTAAATACAAAAATACAAGGACCTCTGTCAGGAAAATGGAGAAGTCTCCACTGGTGAGTCTCCAGTCCACAGGATACCAGATGAAAGTGTGAGCAAGCATCAGATAAAAGCTGAAAGGCAACATTGAAATTAACCTAGAAAATACCTCTTATCTGGAAGAGTAGACAAGGCAGGGCAAGTAGTAGATTTTTCTAATGCTCCATTGGGGGGCGGGGAGAGGTGGGGGGAAATGTGTCCTTCCAAAATCTATTTCATCCAGAAAGAAACTTGTTTTTGTCAAATAGATACAGATGCCCCAAACTGTAATGAACGCAGGTAATGATATGCGTCGCCTCTAGCTCAACAGTACAAAACCACCATTCGCTTAATTTGCATTACCAACTACTCACTCGTTCCATATGTCCACGATATCTATGAAAGCTTTGAGGTCTTCATTTTTCTGTCAGAGGCTGTAACGACTAGGTAATGTGTTTTTTCTTTTAGCATAAAGAAATCCATATGCAAATTCATGGTTTATTCAAATCCATAATGACAACTACAGAGCTTTTACTGCTAGAAGAGCAAGAGGCAATAATGCCCTGCACTGACTTTTTTACTGTCTGGCCTGAAAATTGACACTCCTATCACCTCAACATTTGGTTTTCCACTATAAAAGCAGCTGAATGCTTTATAGTAGGAAGTACAAAACCAGATTATTCCTGTTGTTTACAATTTTGTTAAAAGTCCTTAAAAAAAACTTGAAGAAAACAATAGGGTGCAATCAAAAGAGAGAAACAACAAATAGCTATCAGCAGCCAACCACATGCCTTACTGTCATCTAGCACCGTCTTAGCATTGCGAGATGAACATAATTGCTACCTGATCTTCAGGAAAACAATGGGAAAACAGTTTTATGAAACTGGTAGTATTATAGACAGGATAAGGACAGTGGTTTCCAAGCAGGAAAGGATGGCAGGTTCTGTGATTAGGGAGACTGCAAGGAACACACTGCGCTTCAGAGCAAACAAGAACAGGCAACATCTGTAGCTGAAACTCCATCCAAAATTGTGGGCAGGGTGGTACCTGTGGATCAGGGAGCTATTTAACAAGTTTAGCTTCTCAAACTGTTTTTCTACTTTTAGTAACAACTTTGAAAACTGATCTGCAGGCGTTGGTGCAGGTGGGTGGGGTCTGTTTTAGTTTTATTTCCTTTGGAACATAGTAGGCAGATTGGAAATGCTGATGAGATTGAATAAAATAATGGATTATTGCCTTCCTTCTGTATCATCTGAAATTTTAACTAAGTTGTGATTTCATAGCCCACAATTACATTCATTTGTGTCTTTCCAGCCACTACTTCAAGGCAATATAGAATTTACCAGGCAAGCTTTAGTTTTAGTTTTGGGTTTTTTTTTTTCTTATTTTAAAACAAAACAAAAACCTAAAACAAAGCAAAAAACCATCAACAAAAAACTCACCAAAACTCATGTTGTACCTTAAAAGAAAACCAGATTGACAGTCCAAACTTAGATTAATTTTCAGTGCAAAAGAACAATGTAAAACAATAAATAATATTAATAAAAGAACCAATCCAAAACAAAAATAAGGATGCTTCTCTTTTCTAACAGACAAGTTTAACTTCTACATCGTATTTTGGAAGCTTTAAAATCTTTTAAATATCTATCCTGTTGTAGAGAAAAAGAAATATAATTACTATTTTTTAGAATTTGACTTCTATGAATCTGTGTGGAACACCTACTTAACATATATGTAAAATTGCTTATTTTCCAAGTAAAATATTTTTCTATTTTTTACATATGTACACATATGTATATAATTATATCATTATAAAATCTCTTCACTTTTTGAAACCAAATAAAATTCTAATTTCCCCAGGCTTATAGCAAACTGTTTCATACTAGACAGGTCCAAAATGCACATAAATGGATTGTGAAACCCAGAGACATCTGATGCTGTTGAAAAGATCTTTGATGAGGACAAACTATAAATAGAAAAATAAGTTATCTTTTTTTTTTTTTTCAGCAGCCCATGGTTTTCAAGACATTCTGAGATTCTGCTTCTCTGATAACATAAGCTGAAATTCACACACACAAAAAAAAAGAGTAATAGAATAGACTTAAGTGTGATGGCATCTATTTAGGAACAGCTTGAGGCAGCTGAACAAAATGCTCATAAGTTTTGAAAACTTACTTAACTGAGTCAGTAGAGAAGAATAATACCTAATCTATTACTAATTAATCTGCTATTAATTTTATTATCAAAACTTCCTTTTAAATTAAACATTAACTTTTTGACATGAGAAGTCATTAGAAAAAAGCTTGGTTTCTAATTTAACCTGTCACTTAACATGGCATGTGCTGGACAGAGTTACAAGAAATGAAAAATACAAACAGGTGAGAATTTTTGCTTTCTAAATGTTTATCTATTAACTTTTTTAATATTGTCATAGCTGATGGGTACATTGGCCATCTGTCCTAAATCACACTACAAAGGTCTTTCCACGTAAACACTAATTATAAACTCCCTACTCTACCTTTGAATAAGTCTCAGGAGTAGAACATAAGTCTATTACCAAATATCATGGAATTAGTGGCTTTCCTGATCTGCCTTACCACCCTAGCGATAAATGAACACCAAGAATATGCTAAGACATACCTGAATAAAAAAAAAAAAAAACAAACCAAAACCAGAAGAGGCTAACTGATATTTGGACAGAATTGAATTGCCAACTTAGTTTTTATTTGTCTACCTTGAATTTGACCCTTTCAGCTTCTTCCATCCTTTTCTTGCATTCAGTAGTAGAGCAAAATGTTTGCATTTCCAATACGTTATAGTGCAGCTTCACGGTACGCACTGATTCAGTCCTCACCGATAAGGGGTCTTGTCTCGCCACCGAAGCCGTGGAAGGAACAAGCAGGGACTGAGACGATGAAGAACCGCCCACTGTACTTGAAGAGCAGGTTCAGGGTCGTCTGAGGAACTTGAAGGTGCACAAGTCCGTGGGACCTGATGAGATCCATCCGTGGGTCCTCAGGGAACCGGCGGATTAAGTTGCCAAGCCGCTGACCATCATATTTGAGAAATTGTGGCGGTCTGGTGAGGTCCCTGATGACTGGAAGAGAGGGAACATAACCCCCATTTTCAAAAAGGGGAACAAGGAGGACCCGGGCAACTACAGGCCGGTCAGCCTCACCTCTGTGCCTGGCAAGGTCATGGAGCAAATTCTCCTGGAAAACATGCTAAGGCACATTGAGAGCAAGGAGGTGGTTGGTGACAGCCAACATGGCTTCACCAAGGGCAGATTGTGCCTGACCAATTTGGTGGCCTTCTATGACAGGGTGACAGCATCAGTGGACAAGGGACAAGCGACGGATATCATCTGGACTTGTGCAAAGCATTTGGCACTGTCCCGCACGACATCCTTCTCTCCAAACTAGAGAGGCATGGGTTTGATGGATGAACCACTCGGTGGATAAGGAGTTGGCTGGATGGCCGCACTCAGAGAGTGGTGGTCAACGGCTCAATGTCCAAGTGGAGACCGGTCACCAGTGGCGTCCCTCAGGGGTCCATGTTGGGCCCGGCCCTGTTCAACATCTTTTTGGGTGACATGGACAGTGGGATAGAGTGCACCCTCAGCAAGTTCGCCGATGACACCAAGCTGTGTGGTACAATCGACACACTGGAAGGGAGGGATGCCATTCAGAAGGACCTGGGCAGGCTGGAGAGGTGGGCACGTGCCAACCTCATGAAGTTCAACCAGGCCAAGTGCAAGGTCCTGCACCTGGGTCATGGCAATCCCAGGCACAAATACAGGCTGGGCGGAGAATGGATTGAGAGCAGCCCTGAGGAGAAGGACTTGGGAGTGATGGTGGACAAGCAGCTCAACATGAGCCAGTAACACGTCCTTGCGACCCAGAAGGCCAACCACATCCTGGGCTGCATCAAGAGGAGCGTGGCCAGCAGGTCGAGGGAGGTGATTCTCTCCCTCTTACTCTGCCCTGGTGAGACCCCACCTGCAGTACTGCATCCAGCTCTGGAGCCCCCAACATAAGGAAGACCTGGGCCTGTTGGAGAAGGTCCACAGAAGGGCCATGAAGATGATCAGAGAGCTGGAGCACCTTTCCTATGAGGACAGGCTGAGAGAGTTGGGGCTGTTCAGCCTGGAGAAGAGGAGGCTCTGGGGAGACCTGATAGTGGTCTTGCAGTACCTCAAGGGGACCCACAAGAAAGATGGGGAGAAACTCTTCAGTAGGGCCTGTTGTGATAGGACAAGGGGTAATGTTTTTAAAATAGAGGGAGGTAGGTGTAGATTAGATATTAGGAAAAAATCTTTTACAATGAGGGTGGTGGAACACTGGAACAGGTTGCCCAGAGAGGTGGTGGATGCCCCATCACTGGAAACGTTCAAGGCCAGGCTAGATGAGGCTCTGAGCAACCTGATCTAGTCGGGCACATCCCTGCTTCTTGCAGGGAGGTTGGACTAGATTACCTTTGAAGGTCCCTTCCAACCCAAACCATTCTATGATTCAGGTTAAAACAATCCACCAAAAAAATGAAATCAGTAAAATTACAGAAGAATCATATCTCAAAAGTCTAGTTGTCAAGGGGAGAGGGGAGATACTCTTCCACCCTGGTATCCACGATCAGATGGTGAAATGCTGAAATGATTCATTCTGACTAGAATGAACCATCTTAGAATATAAAAGTAATTTGTTTTAACATTTCAATAATGTTTTTATTATTGTTTCGGCTAATATGATTTGGCAAAATCTACTCAAATTCATTAATTGTTTTGTATTCTCATAAGTGGAAGCTTTAGTAAATAAGGGAAAATAAAAATCATGCATTTTTACAGGCTAGACCAGGAGGTTTGCTAATTGTAGTACAGGACTCCACTGTAACGACTCCATCATAAAGCAATAGTTATAGGATTCCATCTTAAATAGTGTAAGACTTTTTACACAATTTTGTAAAAATAGAATTATGAAAGGAAGGACAAGTCACTAGAGATGTGGAACAGTACGGAGAAAATTGCATTTCTAATATGATATAAAAATACTGGAAATTACTGAGAAAAGGAGTTTTAGAACAGAAATATTATAAAGGGACAGTAAAACAAAATATGAACTTTTTGACACAGAACAAGGAGTTGTTTCATTTTCAGGCTCCACTTGAAATTGCAAAACACTGCAAGAGTTTGTTAGGGTTTTTTTGTTGGTTTTTTTTTGAGAAAAGAAAAAGAAATCCAAGATTTGTACAGTTATGAAGTAGTTCAATGGGTACAAAAACGTGCCAACAATTTAATCCATTTCACAGTCAGAGGGTCCTGAAGTTTGAGAGCACATTTGGTCACATCTATATTTAAATTTGCTAGACTTAGTCATAATTTCTAAACATACTCCCCCCCATAAGTCCTTTTTTTCTTAAAAGAAACATTTGCTGTAGAATAATGAATACGAATTATGCAAAGAAAATCTTTAAAGAAATTATTCTTGCATATTTTAAGCCTGTTTAAAAGTTGAGTTTGAAAGACATTGTCATCCACATAAGAGTAATTTCTTTTTGTAAGAAAAATAATCACAAAATTGTAGTACAGAACATGTCAGTCAAGTTTCTCTAGCCAGAGAAATTTGTGCCTCAGCTATTCCTTTCAATTTTTTGTAAGACTAGAAACCTTACACTATTTATATTTTAGAAAGTAAAAATTTTAATTGAGTGCCTTACCTCTATTTGATTTTAAGACAAAAAAAAAGTTAATGTTTTCACATTTCAGATGGAAGTTAACTTTAAAATGTGATTCAGCCATGGAAGATGGAAGTCTGCTGCTCAGGATTCAGCACCACTAAATTCAGCAGCAGCTCTTACAGGAACTACTGGCAACTCTCAGTTAAGCTCTTCCTCAGAAGCTCAAAAGAGGGATAGACACAGAAATGAACAAAGCTATAACAACTCATTACACCTTTTAATTTCAATGCAAAAAATTCCTGCCATGCCTAAACTTGGATTTCACTTCCTTTACCAAAGCAAATCCTCTCCTGGATGTGGATATGAACAGCGATCCAGAAGCTAGTTTTAGCTTGGTGACCTATTCCTTCTTCTAAATGTACTTTGGAGGCTACAATTAGCATCAAGTCTCAAAATCTGCCTAAATCTCCCCTTCTAAATCTAGCTATAAAATAATCCTTACTTTCAAGTTTGGACTCTATTTCTAAGTCTAGCCTGGTAGCTTCTTGACTTACTGTGTGCGTCAAGGGTTTTTTTCCTTCCTTGTTTCGGCACCAAGCACTGACTTTCCACTTGCAAACTCAAATTCAGTTAACATCCTTCAAAGAGTACAACTTCTCTTAGACTCGGCTCTCATCCAGATATACCTCCAAACTTCAAGTTAACAAAAGGTCAGTAAACATTGCCAGAAGCAGACCTAGAGCCTTACTTGAATCATATTGACTCTTTAACTTAACATCATCTTGCCTTCTGACAGAGCATCCACAAAGGTGATATGATAAAGAACACTGACAGAGAAAGATCTCTCTCAGCTGAAGGTCAGAGACATCCCTGATAAGCTCAGCCAAAATCTCTGTGATGGGGAGTAGTTGGCAGGACAAAGAAACCCTGATAATAAACTTACATCCCAAGAAAAGAGGAGTCAACTAATGTCCTACATCCCACTTAAGAATCTGCACCAAAATACATCCCAAAAAAATAAATAATCCACTACCTACCCAAAATGATCCTCTCTGCAGAAGATCTCCTGGAGATCAGGACATCTGGCTGACTCTAGCCTCTGTGGATCATCTTAAGTGAGACTTTCCTATTACCGATCAGACCAACTCCCGGGAATGGCTCAGTGGCTCAAGGGGCAGCAAAGCCAGAAAATGTTGTGAGCAACAAAGAATACTTAACAATAGGAAATCAAGGACGTTCCCTGGGATTTTCTTCCATTCTTTTCTAACCTTATACTTTACTGTCACTAAGTAGTCAAGTTTGCCTCAATATCCCAAATACTTGGTACTTAATAAAGGAATGAGCTATTCATGTTACCTTTTTATTCCTTTTTTTTTTCCCCCCATTTTTTTTTTTTTAGTAGCTGTAGCAAGAAATCCACACAAGGCAGCTATTTTTGTTCTGTTCTTTCAGTCTCTAAGGCTATGTTAGCTGGAAGAGTATTTTTACAGATGCCATTTTAGCACACAGAAAAATGACACTTGTCTCCCAGAAGAACTAAGTTTTTCTCTCCTCTTTTTACGTATTTTAGAGGCTCTTTCATCCCATAAGCTTTGCTAGTTTTGTGCATGTTGACATTCTTCAGACTACAAATTAATTTGAATTTGTACATTATAAAGTAAATTAACATAGATGTACCCTTTCAAGTTAATAACACTTTTGGTCTACAATTGTAAATAGGAACTTTGAAAAATTATTGAAGTTAAGTTTATTTTTATAATTTCATGGGTAAAATTGATCATCATTAACTTTTTTTTTAATCTTAGGCACCCAGGTATCAATATGCATTTTGGTATTGATCCAAGTCTCATGATTTTGAACACTTAACATTTTATAAAATTTCAGTAAGATCAAAGGAAGCTAACAAGAAACATCCTCTACCCACATAAGACCTTCCTGTTATCACTGCACATCATTCTTACACATTCTTACATTCTTCTGTTATTCCTGAATATTTCAAAGTTGGTAAACATAAAAACAAAGACAAAGGTACATCTGTCCTGAAGCAGATCTACTGATTCAGAAGTTAATGGCAAAAGAACTTCAGACCAAATATTGCAGAGTTCTAGTGAAACCAACTAGACCTGCAATCCACTAAATAAGAAGTCCATCAACTTAAAGAACGCAGCATCTTCCCTAATTTACATTCTGTGCTCTGTTAACGTGCTTGCAGTCACTGTTAACAACGATCCCAGGTGCATAAGGAGGAAAAATGTGCTGTGAAATTCAGCACCTCATTAACAATAGTAAATTGTCGGGTAAGAGTTCCTTTAATCCAAAGTCCAACTACAGTTTATTAAGAATACTTGTCTATCTGCCATAAATTGACATATTTGGAAATGGTAACTCAAAACTAGGTTAAGGTTCTGAATTAACTGAAATTTGCACACCAGAAACAATTCCTGATAAACGTTCATAGAACTGGATAAACAAATAAAATATCATTTTGGCAATTTACAAGCTTTTCCTACATAGGAAAAAAAATAAATAAAAGTCAAATCTGTCTTTTATCAAAGCATTTAAAAAATTTTTGTCAGTCATCCTTTCTTCACACATACCCATACAGAATGGGGATTTTTCATTAGCATTACTTATTTTTGTCATATTACAATTTGCAATTTTTCCCACTTTAGAGAAACTATTTTCAGGATTAAACATTTAAGGAGCAAATTTTGCTTTAAAGAAGTAGACCCTGTAGTTTAAATCTTAGACATATTATAAGCATAAAAATTTTGTTCTTTAAAAGATCATTTACTTAGAGGGCAAAAAGGGCTATTTACTAACAGGAGATAAGCCAAGATGAAAAATCTAAAATATTTATTGAGTGTTCTGGTGATACTGCAGACAATTTTTTCCAGGTGTATCAGTCATAATAAAAGCTGAGGAAAAAGCCTGTACTAGAAGCAGTAGTACAAAATAGCCTACTGCTACAGGTTAGCATTTTCATGTAAGTATCGTGATGGTCAGAGATTTAAGTTCAGAAAAAAAAAAAACACACACAAAAAACCCCATAGATGCAATCATAAACCATTCTTAAGGTTTTCTTAACTAGTTTAGATTTATTAGACTTTGTTTAACATTTATCATCTTATTTTTCCACCTCAGCCTACCTGCATTGCTAGAAAAGCCAATGTCATTTGTGACATCAGTTATCATTAGCAACTAGTTATACATACTATTTTCTTTTATCATAACTAATAATTACTAGTTGTACTAAGGAGATAGAAAGCATGATGTAGAATTCATTCAGACTGCAGCAATTGTTCAGATCTGCTCTGGAACAAGAACACTTCATTTCCTCTGCACACGTACGTCTAACTATCCAAGCATCTGTAGGGTGCCCTGAAATAACTGGATCCTCATTCTGCAAACACACACACTTATTTTTAATTTATGAGTTCACTGACCTTATTGAAGCTAGTCACAACTATATAGATAGGCATGCATGTACCTGAAGGACTACAAGTATTTGGCTTGGAAAACCAGATTTATACTACAGAGAAGTTAAATAAATAATGATTCCTAATAACATTTAGAAAGGGCAGTAATGGATGAAATACAGATAATCCTACTAATTTTTTGAAAATAAACACAAGTATATGCAAGTATTAGTTCTATTTCGACAATCTCTGTAACAAATGACCTACAATGCTATAACATACACTCAAGTTACTATGAGAATAATGATTTTAAATTTCAATAATGAAACCTAAAACTACTAAATAACTTTGAAAACTGTAAATCTTGACAATAGCACATAAACAAGGATAACACAAATTTCAGTCATTCCATGTTGATATTCTTTATGTCAAAACAAGTGTTAGCCTTAGCCAGCTGTTTCAAAGACCTTAGGTTCGAGCACTTGCTCCACTATGACTTGGGTGATAACACCTAATTCAAATACTTTATCTATGCTTCAAATTCTGTGTGCAAAGCTGGCTGTTCAGATTACAATTGCCCTTAGAATGAAATAAAGAAAAAAATAGCAATGCTTCAGAATAAATTTTTTTTTTTAAAATAAACAGGATTGTTCCAGATACTAGAAACAGATTTTAGCCAATCATAAGAAATCAAAAAACTGTGTAATGCACAGATCTTAGAAAGACTGACCTCTGAGAGTATAGGACTTTTTGTTAGGCTAATTGCTACAGGGTGATACAGAGTAATGTCAATTAAATACATTTCATTCATCTTCCACTTGCTACTTAGCTCTGATATAAGACCAACATACTTGACATATAATTGGAAAGAACAAATTTTAGACATATTCAAAAGAATGAGAACATGGATCATCTCACCAAGAACAGACAGAGAAGATTTTTAAAAAAGGGTCAAGAATTAAATAAAGCCTCCAGATTAGGACTGAGACACAATAACAAGGTATTCAGGAAGGATAAAAAGAAAGCTTGCTTTCCATTCTGTGTGGAGGCTTAGTTGTCACAGGGATGTTCAAAGAACTGCTGCTTACTTGGAAGAATGGAACAATTGCCTTTGAAAATATTTGTAAAATAAGTATTTTTACATAAAATTACATAAGAAGGATAAAGGTTAATTGGTATTGATCGTATCCTCAGACAGCCTACAATGTAGCAGCCTTTACGCTTATGGAGGTTCCCAGCTATCACAAAACACTACCAAAAATTCCATACAGACTTTAGACAAGGAAAAGCATGAAAAAGCTCAGAAGACACCCACTTTCTCCAGTGTGTGCACTCTCACTCTCTCACAGACAATCCCAGGGATAAATAACTATGTTCTGTTCTAGAATAGAAAAAACCAAGAAACCACCACCCAAAAATCCCTGTAACTCAGGGAACAGTTTTACTAATAGGCCTGTACCTATGCTACGACACTTGTTTTCCCCCATTCATTCTATTTCTACTACCTCAGCCAAGAAGGTCATCTTGTTTCTCTTAAGTGATTCAGTGCTTATGACATATAAGTTTCCTGTGCTGTATTTTTACGTTTTAGTATGATAAATTAAAGTGAACAACATGAAACACACGAGACATTGAAGAAGAAAAGCATCAACTTCCTCTTCACATCTAGCCAAATGTTTGTCTACTTCAAATTAAGTTGACTTGTAGTTCAGATTAGTGTAGCTGGAAAGCAACCATTCTTGTAAATATAAAGGATATTTTCTCATGTCTTGTTTTAAATTCCCTTTTTTTTTTTTTTTTTTTTAGGTTTTATTATACTTAAATAACTTACCAGAAATGTTGTACCAGAGGTATTTGTTCTCCACTTATCCCAAGCAATGTAAGCTATGAACTGGATAGAGGAACTAAACTGTAATTCTGCATCAAATCCTAGATTATTTTTGAAGCATCTTCAGAATGAGTGCATGCATGTGCATGTACATTTAATAGAAGTTTGTTTTTTTTTTTTATATAATGAGGCCCCAAACAATTTTCATAATACATCATGACCAATACCAAAATGAACTCTTTCCAGAATTAGAAGGCATATTTGCACAGGTAAACAATTATGCACTTTCCCCAAACATATACAAACTGACTTTGAATCATCACCTAGCTAGCTTTAGCTTGCTTTAAACAAAGAAGGAAAAATAATGTATAATTCTTATTACCTCTTATATATACTCCTTTAGTTGCCCGATTCAATGAGTACAGTATGAAAATGTTTAGACCAAGACTGCTGTGTTAGGACAGACACAGCCTCCGGCACTGCTACTCATTATGTTGATCTAAGTCATAGCATGCCTTAACGATGGGTTGGAAAATCCATCTCATTTGAAGTGCACAACCTGAGGTTATATTTAATGGGGATTTATTCTAGTGCACTCTGCCTCCAGTTGGTATTGGTTTTCTTGGGGCGTGGAGATTTTCACTAGAGAAAAAAAAAAACCAAAACACCGAAGAGGAACAGCAGGAGACTAAAACAAGCTAGTCCATAGGAGGAAGGGTATGCTATCCTTTTTAAACACATCAAGTGCTTGGGAGAGCCAGTTTCATGTCTTGGTAAAATAGGGTTGTTGCATATATCTGTATTTTCTAGGGTTTAGCTTTAGACTTCCTATGAAATCCAGTCTAGAACAATTAATCAAATTCTTTTAGACAGCTTTCTTCCACATTTTGACCTACCTTAGTTCTCTACAAATGCGTAAAATACTGCTACAAACACGTAAGATACGAAGATGGAACAGAAGAGTGTTCCGCTCATAGATACAAATATATTGATTTCAAATGAATTGTTTATTATAGCAATCAAGCTTGGGTTTGGGGTTTGGTTTTTTTGTTTGGTTTTTTTGGGGTTTTTTTTGGGGTTTTTTTTTTTTTTTTTTTTTTTTTTTTTTTTTTTTAAAAAAGCGCAAAACTGGAATTTCCTTTCCAAATAGGCAAGAGGGACAACAGCTCTTTAGGTAATCCATTGTGTTTCACTGCACACTTTGACCCTGAACAAGTCACCAATATTGTCTCCAGTACAGTACTATGATCCTTACTACAGTAAAAAATATGGAGCAGTGCTAAGTTACAAGCACTACAATGAAAAAAAGTTATTTTTGTGGAGGAACAAAGAAAACAGTTCTTGTGGACTTTTTTTTTTTTAAATATAGTAGTTTGCAGGATTCTGAACCTGATGACGTAGGTAGTTGTTTCCAGTTCTTTGCAACAAATAAGAATAAAGCACTTGACATATTGAGTGATAAAATCTTCAATGACAAAACCAGTATATTTGTTAGCTTCTATAGAATGTACGGCACAGTAATGTTCTTATTATAGTTACACTATTTGTATAACAGCAATACAATAAACTTTCCTAAAGTCAAAGTCTGATTTGAACCAGAAGATGAAGATTGAAATATCATTATCGTAAGTTTTATTGCAATAACACGGACAGAAATACAGGACAGAAAAAATATTTCACACAATGTTAGTATTTTACTGTCAGATATCTGATGAAAGTAGTAAGATGATCTTTTTTGTTGAAGTTTTGGGTTGGGTTTTTTTTTTTTTGTGTTTAATGAACTGAGGAGAAAAGTAATACTTAAGTCAGTCCTTTACTAACTCTTTAAGTGCTACATAAACCACAAACTCTTCTGTAAGTAAAGCTTTTACCTAAAGAATCATCATATTGCATTGTCATAAAAAGATAAGGTTATAATATTAAAAAACCAACCACTACATAATCAGATGGACAAACAGCGTAATTAACCTTCAAGAAGTAATGATCTATTTCATGTATTGTAAAATTTAGCTGAACATCTTTCAAACAAATGAACACACTTATAACTCCAGATAATTCTCTCATTAGTTCTATTAATATTCTCACTGTAACAAAGCAAACCATTTATTACTTGCAAATAAATTCACAAACTATGTTTTTGTATCATATATGTATTTAATCTCTCATACTTTCCAACACCATTCACTCATTTTTTCTGGATTTCCTTCTACATCACTTGGTTTACTACTCCAAAACAGTGTATTATCATCAA
>WHYT01017776.1:215556-234783 GCA_009806455.1 Tetrax tetrax | reverse complement strand
AAAAAAAAAAAAAAAGAAAAAAAGAAAAAAGAAAAAAAATCAGAAGAGTTCAAATGTGAAAGAAATTCTTAGTCACTCAGTTGGCTGTTTAACCCGCTATTTAATTGTATGTGTATTTATTTCTATTGGTTTTGTTTTGTTTTGTTTTTTTAAGACTGATGAAGAGAAAATAACTTGCAGTCGTCTTAACACAGGAACAATTACAGCAGGAGCCCATATCCTTTACCAAATGAACAATACTATTCATAACTGATGAAAATTTCAAAGGCTTGTTTCCTGCTGTTAATTTTGCTAGTGAGCTGAATTAGCGGGGCACTGCTGGGAACAGCAGGAGATCTTTATGATACTTTTTCAAAAAGGGAAAGATCTGATGACTAGGTGCTAATCATTAAAAAGAAGTTATTGTAGGTGTCAAAAAAGATCTGAAATAAAATTCTCTTTTCCCTTTCCAGCCTTCCCTTCCACCCTCTTAACAATTCAGCTCTAGGTAACTTATAAAAAAAAAAAAAAAAACCACCACATAAATTGGGTGATTGGGTCTTACATATTGATTAGTAGTTCCCTTTAAAACTACACTGCGCAAGACTTGAACAAAACAAGACAAGCAGATTTTTGCCTCCTTCCCCCTCTCTCTGTCTTTACTCTGGCTCTTAAGCCATCTCAGACCTCTCTTTTTGGTTTCTCGAATCTGTCTGATTATAGGCATTAACAAATAAATCTGCAGATTTCAATCCACTGCGGGAAAATGTTTAATCTTGCTTGACACTTTATACAAGTCCTCATCCAGGAGCTGTTAAGGAGCTTAGTTCAGAACTGCATTTCACAGCTCTTCTGGGATGTTTTTTTAGATGACCCCATTTCCAATCTTGCAGTATCACTGTCTTCCTTCATGTTCAGATTTTAATTCAGATTTGTTCCATAACTAATTTTCTTCCTTTTTTTTTTTGACATCACATTTTAGAACTGTATAATACTCCTAAGAAGGTTTTCCTGTTGCTGAGCAGTGAAGATGACTAAAGGCTTTCTTGTCCTGATCACTCACACCTGCCCCTATAGTTATGCTGACAGAACTGTGCGTAGGAACATGCTATAAACCATGTCACCAGAAATAATCATGCGGTGGAGAAAACAGTCTTCAAAAACATTGTTGTTAAATATCATTGATGTGCTGTGAAAAAGTGGTGTTTTGGAAGCAACAGATTCAGCACAAATGAAGGAACAGGGAAAACTAAGAGTTGGTAATATCCTCGTTATAACGGATTTACCCTTAAAAACTGAAAACATACGAGTGACTATACTTTAAAAACCACCTGTGTTTACTGGGAAGTTCATTTACACATATTCACATGTCCACAGAAATAGTTAAAAAGCAAAAAACCACCCCTACCACGTCCATATAAAAGTACTGTTCATACCATGCATAGGTTAGGATTTTAGGGAGAATGCAGAAAGAGAGGTTGACTTGGATTGTTTGTCGGGTTTGGTTTTCATGGTGGTTTTGGGGGTTTGGGGGGGTGTTTTTTTGGCAGGTTTTTTTTTTTTGTTTGTTTTGCTTTTTTTTTTATACTCAAAAGCCAGCAACAAAAATATACAGCTAAAACAAACACACACCACCACCACACAACCTTGAGGAGAAAGTGTTCAAACTCAAATGCTTTTAGTCACTCCTTAGGGTAAAGTAAGGCTCCCCACCACTGGAGAGATACCTGCCAAAGGCAGCTGAGATACCCGATTGTCACAGTTAAGACCAAGAGGAAACAGTGCTGTGACCCGACCCGTGCCAGGTTAATGACAAACTCGCATGCAGAACTGAACAGGAGAGGGTTTGGCTGTTAAGCCGAACCAAAACGTCCTGAAGCGATACCTTCTCATACTTCCCCTAGCAGTGTTTCATTTCAATCCTAAAGGGAGTACTGAAGAAGGCGGCATCTTTCTCCCTCAGCGTGTGGGGGAAGAAAGTGGCAAAATAAAAATCTGTATTTCTTTCAATCATGACCAACCCTGTAGCATACGTCATACACTGTTTTCTTCACACCAGCCAAGCACCCTGGAATTAGAAACTACTAGCGTGACAGCATGGTCAAGATTACTTCAGTAACAAATATGTTTTTAGATCTGAAGCTGTGAAAATTCTGCCTTCGGTTTTCCTTCAATTGCAGTTACAATAAGTGATGCCTCTAGCCCTTAGGCTATTTTCAGTGGGGTTAGGGACTAACAAACAAATCTGACTGCTGACCCACTCTTATAGTATAATTAGTTCTGACAAAAAAAAAATTGTGATGAAATTATACTACTTCAAAGCTTGCTTTAAAAAAAAAAAAAAAAAAAAAAAAAAAAAAAAAAAAAAAAAAAAAAAAAAAAAAAAAAAAAAAAAGTCCTTGTTTCATAGAGATTTCAGACAAGTAACTAGTTTCACCCATATGGCCCATAGCTCAGCCAAAATAAACTAGCTAAAATACACATTAAAAAAAAAACCAAACCACAAACCCTTTCATCCAGCAGGATGATATACATATGGGAATAATTCAAAGAGTATCTTCCCCTTTAGTTGCTTCATGATGACATCTCTCGCACACTTCTGAACCACAGAGGCACCACTATGTCCCCTCAAACTGTTCATTTCTTTGGTTGTTGCTGCTAAAATTCAGTTGTCAAATTACTACATACGCACAAAAACATTGAAAGTCAACACTGAATATAACTTTAAGCATTCAACACTTCTCTAATTTCCTATCTCTGCACTGGCTCTCTGTAAGGCAAAGGAGTAACCCACAGATATAAGAGGAGGAGAGCTGCAGCAGAGTACTGACAGATTGATGTTTAGCAGTCTGCCAAACAAAATAGCATCTCTGGAGCAAGGTCCTCCAGGATCTCTGAGGTAATCAACAGATCACTGCCACAGGACATCTCGCTCCTTCTCTCCCTTCTTCACTCCTGGCTGCACAACTTTATTTTCTCCCTTGAGAGCAGTGTGACACTTTACATCTCAAATGACTCAGGTCACTCTGCCAGAGAGTGGTACATCTTATTTTTGCCTTTTTTTCAAGCTCCCAGGTTAGTGTGCCCAATCAGCTCAGAAAGCTCTGGTGAATGCCAGACCTGATATTGAGTAAAACAGTGAGAGCACCCAGCCAAAGCAGAAAGCAAGCCAGCATATCAGCACAAGCCTCATTCATCCTTAGGGACTGCAAATAGAAACAGCACAGCTGTGGACATAGATTATCTTGTTTTCAAAATAAGAGAGAAAAAAAACAAGTTGAGGTTATACATCTACAGGAGATCATCGTCAGTATAATAAGTCTCACTTTGAGCTCGTAGTAGTAGACAAAGAAAGCCAGTTGTCCAGAGAAAATCCAAATTTCTTCAACTACTTCAACAGTTTACCTTTAGACTATTGAGATTTTTGCAGATGATCTTCCCATATAAAACAAATTGGACACAAGTACTCTAAAATCTGTAGAAGCGTGACTGATTTATGGGAGATGTTATCATAAAGCTGGTCTGCTGAGTGTACAACTTCATCAGCAGAAGAGCTATACCACTAAAGACACTAAACTGAGGTCAGCCAGCCAGAAGCTATTGCGGTTATTCCTGATCACTAATAAAACTTTGTTTTTATCTACAAAAAGAGAACAGGGGAGTATGAAATGAATATATCCATGTTATCCAGCATACACTCTATACATTTTTATGTCAGGCAGAAGTTTGTGCAACATTTGGAGTCATATACATGTTCAAGATTTTTACGTAGCTTACAAGATTTTCAAATACACTTGTCATCAACCCCAGCTTCTGAAAAATCTATTCTCTTCCTGATTCTTTTTGCTGCAGCTGGCTCAAGTACATGTTGACTTTCACTCAAGAAAGTGTTTTCTTTCTAGACACTGGTGACTTCTTGGGCACTGCCATTCTGTCGAACAAATAATTAAGGGAAAGGGACATTATGGGCTCTGCGCTGACTTCAGACACACTTAACTAGATTATCTGGGTCTTCTACTGACTCTATTAGGGCTAGCATACTGCACAGAGTACCTATCAGCAAACCACTCATCACAGTATTGATCTACACTCAGTTAGCACTTAATTGACATTTGGTTTTGACTTTGAAACAATGAAGGCTGGAAACATCTTTTAAAGGATTCTGCAACTCTTTAAGTTTTCAAGGGAAAAGAATTTCTTACATGCACCAGACATGTAAATTTTTGCAAAAGGATAAAAATTTCATCATTTTTGCCACTCTTCTTTCCCTTATACTACCTCACTTACGCATGGATCTTGAATACAGGAAGATGACTCCTTAGGGTCATCTTCATGTTCACAACGTCCAAAGAAAGCCTGAGTCCTTAGCATGAAAGGTTATATTTCCTCTCAGCTATATTTAACTTCATATTTACAAAGTCTTTGCCTTATTTTCATATTTCAAACAATTGCTTGCTTGCTTTAAGTACGTTTTGTTGTTCCTCCCTTTCTTTTCACAAGCATTTTTTCGTACACATTTCATAAAGCATAAAAGGAATATCATCCCATTGGATCAGTGTTATTCCAGGTGTTCTCTTATAGTATAGTATAAAGATTGTGATGCAACTTTAAAAGTCTCGATTTTTTTTATTCTTATTTGGCAATACTGGCAGACTATCATTAGTTTTATGTAGCTTTATAAAAACAAATATGCACTGAGTGGGGCAAGCTTATATTTATCCAAATATTTCAGAAGATAAGCACTTCAATGAAAGTTTGTGTAGCATGCTTATAGTTTGCCATCTACCATAACGCGTATTACTATGAGCTGTATGCCATGATAAATCACACAAACTTGGCCACTAATCTTTATTCAAAACAGGTCACATGCAAACTCAAGTTATTTTGGGTTTGGACTGTTTAAAAACACTGTGCTATCTCAAACAAGAAAGGAGTCTCCACTTATGACACCAAATTCTACTTTGATAAATTTAAAACCAAATGTCAAAAAGGTTACATTTGTTGTACCAAAAAAAAAAACAAGGAAGTATCCGAATGCTACTACAATAAAAAGATACCTCCACACACAAAAAAGGAATCCAGCAAGCGTCAGTCTGCAGCATATCACCAACTAGTTGTCAGGGACATTAATAAGCATAATCCCTTTTTTAGAAAAGCCTTTTTTTTTTGTGTAGGTTTTTAATTTCATGCACTGCAGCCATAACTTTTTTTGCCTCCTCATCTCAATTCTATTTCCTTTATCTGACCTATACTGCATTACTAATGAAATAACCGTTTCTGCTCCCATATACTACTGGACTGGCAATGTAGGAAGTTCTCATTTCCAAAACAGTAGTTGTTCTATGAATAGACAAAAAACCCAAGCAATTATCTGGTGCAGGATATCTGAAAATATTCTTAACAATGCATTCCACTTCCTAAAGCTTCCTAGACATCTAGCAATTGTTAATCCCAAGGCAAAACTTAACTCTGACCGCAGTTCAGTGGTTTTCTACCAACTGTTAAAGAAATACCGATTATTTCTTACTGGTTCTTGTGTTTATTACTAATTCTTCAAGCTTCCATTATGTCAGAGAGGCTTTCACCTTGCAAAACCATGACGCCACAACAGACATGTAGTTCCAACAAACACTACTAACTCTTGAGAATCAGTCCGGGTAAAAAGACTTCAGTTTTAGCGTGCAGAAAGCACTTTAAAATGCACTAGATGTGAGACTCTACTTTTAATGCAAAGTGTGTACATAAATTGTACAGAGCTTAATCTCCTGTTGAGCTTGTGAGATTCAGAGCACCGAAGCCTGGACTTTGGACTGTCTCTGCAGGGTAGAAGCCAAAGGTTTAATTTGCACTTTCCACTGAACACCTAAATGGAATTCAGATTGACTAGGAGGCTAGAATTGGATTGCATTCAATATTATAATTTGCAGCTACACTAGGAAAAACAGGAACTATGGTGGGTCAACTAAGGGTTGTAGCTGTAAAAAAATAGATTGCCTAATAAATAATGTACACAGCATACTGTATTCCATAAGCAGTGGTCACAAAAGACTCAAGATGCATTAGCATCTTCCCTCTACCATCAGAGATCGCACACGTATGCAAATGGAGCTGGACTGCCATTTTGGCTGAATGTTGTCATAGGTGCAGCATGTTCACCTGCATCCTTTGGAAACCAGGTGAAGTTCTATGTCACTTTAGCAAGTGCCTACTTTGCTCAGTGTTTAACAGACATGAGGATCATTTCCCATCTACAGCTTCACTCTGGAAGCCTGTCAGCCTTTCTTATTGTTATTTCCACATCTGAGAAACTGGAACAATGACCTCTAGATAAGATTAAGTGCAGCTGTACCTTGTTATTATCTTGCGTACAGTATATACTACTATAAAATTACAGTTATACTGTTGGTATTTATGAAGCAATATATTTCAACCTTTCACTACATAAGGGAGACAGCCTATTACCACTTGCTCTTCCAAATAAAGATCTATAAATATTGAAGAAAAATAGAAGTAGATCTATTCAAACATACAGTATCAGTATATTTTGAAGAGTCACACTGGTCTTTTTCTGTACCTCTATCTATAAAATACAGACTGATGTTCATTCTTAAGACTGAAATTGTTCATATTAACATTAGTATACAAAAATCAAGATACTTACAGATCTATCTCCAATCATAATCCCCAGCAAAGTATAAAGAAAAAACAGAAGTCAACCCAAAAACTAAACTACAGCAGCAAATCTTCTAAGTTTACGGGAGTTTCACTGGCCTACTGTAAGACAGTTAACCAGAAAGAGGCAGAAGAGAAATCTTAAAATATATTCTGTCTCCTTATTTCTCTCTGCCTTCACTCATGGACACTTGTGAAATATTATTTTCTGGCCTCCACACCAAGCTGATTTTTTTTTCATTAAATATAGCTTAATCCAAACCGTTTACAGCTTTAAAATTTAATACCATGTGTCTTCTATCAGATAATCCTTACGAAGTAAAGATTTTTTAGCTTTTGATGTATTTGTCAACTGTACTTAAAGAAAGTGGGCATGGGCTAGCTATGAAAATTTATCATGAAATTACTCACTCTCACCAATAAACTGCTAATAAAAAGCTGATTTACAAACCAAGAAGATCACAATGTCAGCACACCATTTAAAGCTAATGGTTTTACAGGCCAAAGCCACTAGGCAGGGCATCCTTATCCTGCAGTGTGAATAGGATTATCCCTGCAAACATTCCCCTAACATAGAATTAAGCTGTCATGTTTACTTTGCTGTTGTATGGACATTTGCACAAAATGAACGCAAGTTCAGGTCAAGTGTAATACTGCTCTACTATTACACATTGCTCAGAAGGCGAAAAAAACAGGAGGAGGAGAAATACATCAAGAACTGAATTGCTGCTGCTAAGCTTATTTTAGGAAATTAGCATTATTAGTCTTAAACAGAATTACTGTATCAGGCTGAAAAGATGGTGACAACCATTTAAATGAAACTTTATTTTTATATATATATAAATATATTTTGCACCTTAAGCTACTCAAGTGTCCTTGATTTGAAATATGTCTCATTTTATTCCTAGAATTACTGTCACACAAATATGTTTGCTTCTTTACTTAATTATAGAAAACTATTAATGTTAATCTAAAAATACATGTAACTACAACTGGAAGAAGTTGAATATTCATGAATTCCCTGTTACACTTCCACAAAACCAAAGTAGGTTATGTATTTTTTTTTCCCCACACACACAGTAGTTACACACATGCACATTAGCAGCCTAAAGGGATTGCCTATTTAAATGAAAAAAAGAAAGGACTGTTACCACTTTGTTAAACACAGGTAGAGTATTATATTGAGACAGAGGATGACTCAAATCACACATAATAGCGTCTGTAAAATCACAAGCAGTACAGAGACTCAGCAAGCATGAGTAATTTATTCTCTTTTCCAATATAAGTAAGGCACCAAATCAAACCATCAGGAAACAGTATCAGAAACATCAAAAGGAGTTAGTGTAATGCATAATTAATCCAAGGAGAAATTTTCCTTGTTGATGCCAAAAGGCCAGTCTCTCTTGAACCTTATGTAAATATGTTTTGGGGGGGGGGACGGGACAATACAGCTGAGGTTATTGAAGACACAGAAATCTGTCAAGCATGCCCTGAGCAGCAGCGATTAGGTGGAGACTGCAAGGATACTAGGGAGAAAGCAATATATATATTATATATTCCTGTATTCTCTTACATAGATAATGTTGATTTCTTAGTCTCTAGGCTAGGAAGAGAGTTAAACTAATCTAAGATAATTTTGTGCTCTCTCTGCAAACTACATTATGAATCTTTAGAAAGTGTTATCTTTGTTAAATTTCAGGAATACTTTTTAGGGGAGAGAGGGTATTGTTATTTTCAACAGCTATTCTCCATTTGGATATTTAAAAACCACTAATATCAACAGGAAAAACTTAAAACAAATAATCCATCTTAAGTGATTGCACAAGGAAAAAAAAACAACTTCACGGTCCATCCTTGTACAAAAATGAAGCTCATTCCAATTATAACCAACTTTATACAAAGTTTAGAACATGAGCTTTTATACTTTGGGAATATTTGAACAAGGAACGTTATGGGAATAAATATATGCTAGATCAGGCTCTCAGTTACTTACCTGAAGTTTTCTAAACATACATCAAAACCAAGAAAAGTGTCTTCAAATATTTAAAAAGTTACATAGCACTGCTTGAGAGCAAGATCTTATTTGATGAGTGGACACTTCTTAAGCTTTCGTATATGTTATCCACCAGATGACAACAAGCAGTAACAAAGAATTACTGCTTTAAGTATATGTTTTTCTTACAAAAAAAAAAAAAAAAAAAAAGAAAAAAAAAGGTGTGAAACAGACCCAAGAAAGTTCCCACTCTATGAAGAAAACACCTATCAATCTAACAAGTTATAAGTTATAATATCGGAATGTATTAGCTTAGTCAAACTAAACTCAAAGCGTGATAATTTTTTATATATTCATATCAGCCTAAGGTTCCAGCTTCATTTTCAATGCTCTGATCTGACTTCAGTTTTTAATCAATTACAATGTAAATGAGGAAGACTAAAGAAAAACAATAGACCCGTGGGCAGCTTTATCCTGGAAGCTGTTTGCACAGTCATACCAGTAAAACTACTAAAAATTACTAAACCAGAATTTTCCATAAAGCAGATGATAAAGATGTGCAATGCTCATTCTGCCAATTACATTGAAATAACAACATAACTTTATTTCTACAACCTCCTCCTTTTTATTTAATAAAGATTATAATTTTAGCATTTATTTTCACCACTTCTGAATCCATTCCATGTTTATCCTATTCAATGTACAAAAGCAAAAAATAGCGATATCCGTTGCTCAGTATACACCGAGCATTTATAAACGTTTTTCAATAGAGAGCAATAGATCACATCTGAGATCTGTTCAGCAGGTCAGCAAATAGGTCAGATCTCAGCACAGAAATCCTTCTTGTCTCTAAAACTTTTAACACATGGGTTATTGCACATGTCTATAGAAGGAATCAGAACTGACTTTCTATTTCAGCTGATCAAAGTTGCCTTGAAGCCCACTTGGATTTTTCAGAAGGCAAGTGCTTTTAACTATACAGACTCCCGGGAAATGCAAAAGTATTCACAAAATACCTGTTTAAAGTTGTAATGAGAGACTCCAGACTGCATCTTGAATTTTATAGCCTATTTACCACAACTGCTCTTACAAAACCAGGCAGCAGAGGCCGTGTTTTGGCAGAAGTTATAGTCAAAACATTTTTGGGAGCTTCAAAATATAACAGACATACAAGATACTGTGTAGTGTTTGGACACAGCATTTATGAGGCTACCTACAAATGAATACCTCAGACCTGGAAGCCTTTACATCCCTATTCACCTGATAGAAGCTGTAAGTATCAGCAAAGTCCATTCTGGACATTAAGACTTATCCATAAACCTGAAACCTCCCAGAAATCGCCAGCTCAAAACCACCACCATGCAGGCATACCACCCTAAAAGCTTCTTCTAGTGATAATCTCTACTTGGATAACAGAATGCAGTATAAGGTATTCACCAAATTGCCACTAGTTCTAAAATTGTTTCAGAGGCCTTCAACAAGGCAAACTTGATAAACTGCTAAACAGTGATACCCTGCCAAGAAATAAAAGTTAAAAGTTTCTTGACCTCCCTGGTCCTTTCCTCAAACAAAGAGCCCTGCTCAACAGCATCATTTCTATTAATTAATATATTGTAACTCTTTGCCTCAACTGAAGATCATCTTGCTAAAAACAGGTAAAGTCTTTCTGTAGGTCTGTGCAATCAACGGCTCAATTTTTTAAAGTTATTAAATATTGTCTTCTTCCAACACATTTTATCAGTCATGAGCTCCTAGGGACAAAGAAAGTGAATTTTTGTAGTGAGTTGTATTTGAATTGACAACTTGTGCAATACTGAGTTCCACTTACAACCGCACTTCAAGCTGAGCTAAGCTTGCCAGACCTACCTAATAATAATCTAGGTTTACCTAGGTTTAATAACCATTTTTTAGTTGTTGTCCTTATTTCTTGAAATATAACCCCTGCACTGCAGTTATCCTGATGTATGTATCAATCCAATGGCATCTGGATGGTTTACACCTCTATATTACCATGCTCACCATACTGATCACACATCTACCTCAAAGAAGCTTCACACCTCTAAAGCAGTAGAATAGGTAAGAAGCACATCCAATCTCCTCTCACAGTTTTCTCAATATTTTATCCTAACATCAAAAATATTCTTGCTAAATAATCATCTTCACTCAATGTGATTTTTAGTTCCACTCGAAGCATGCTGACACGGGCTACATACTCTCTTGTCAAAGGCTCTGCAGTTTGGCAATCAAATTATATTCACTCCCATTGCCTCTGGGTCTTTCTGAAACTGTTATTACTGGTCAAGACTCAGAGTAGATCTCTGGAAAAATCTGAACTACTGATTATGACTCATCTCTTAAATCAAACTGGTTGAGGGTCTAAAAATGCACAATTTTGTCAGCAAGAATGCCATACCATGATCAAATACTGGAATGTTAATACAATTATTCCGTAATTCTTATGCTGCTTAATCTCTCTAGTATTTTACTTTTTATTAGAATTTATTCTTTCTGTCTTAGCTAATCACAGTAATATTAATAGGTGAGGAAAAAAATGTCTTGAGGAGAGCAAATTACTGTTGTAATGCACATAATAATCGGTCATTTTGCACCTTGAATTACACAGAAAGGGTAACTCTCAATTTAGCATGTTAACTATCTTGTGACACGCCCCTTAAAAAAAAATGCTTGGGAATGAAATTGACTTTTTTAGTATAATGGATAAGTTCTCTTTAGTTCCTAGGCCATTATTTAGTCACATGTTTATTACAATGAAGTTTGTATTTGCATTTTGACAGTTTCAACCAAGGACTGTCACGTATAGCTCAGCACAGGTTTTCCCTACCCCAAGCTTCTCACAAAATATGAATCTTTGGTCAATATGGATACCTACTTCCACAACAGTTCCTCACTGTCAAAACAAAGTATCACTTCACAAATATTTTCCATTATATTAATACTAGATTATATGACAATATTCATGAATTCAATGTTTTCAGGAAAAAAAAAAACAACAACAACAAAAAAAAACCACACACACACACACCACTTTCAACAGCTCCTTTATTAAAATCTGCTTGCCTCTCTATTTAAGTGTAATATCTTATAGAGCAGAGTGCTTAAGATAAAAGTGGAAAAGGAAAGGATATGCCATATTCTTTCTCAAAGGAAAGGATAAGGCTTTCTATGGATACTAAAATGCAGCCCTGATGCAACTAGTATTCCAGTAAAATTTCATCATCCATAATACACTTAAGAGAAAGTTGCATTGTGTTCACTGAATGTAATTTACAGAACACATTACTTCATTTTAATCTATTCTGTCAAAGGCTTGTCTTTGTGAAAGGAAAAAAAAAAGCAGCACCTAGAAATAATATTTAAGATATCTGCAGTGTAAGACTTCAGTTTAAATCAAATTTCATACCATGAAAGAGATTGACAATCACGTTTTTAAAAATCTTTTTTTTTTTAGCTACCAGCAATTCAGAAAAGTCAATAACATGGTGTTTGATAACAGATGCATTATTGTATTTAAATGGAATGTAGACCCAAAATTGAGGGATTTGTAAAACAAAAGTCTTGTAAAAAGATGTCTTTGAGGCATTTCATTAGAACTATTCACAGAGCAACACGTTTAAATGGATAAGATTGATAATAAGCTAAAAATATTACCTGAATTCTCTGAAGAGACAAGCTCATGCTCTCTGTCTTAGAAAAAGCTCACTGCTAGTCATGTATACACACATAAATACATAATTTTAAAAACACAAGTGAAAATAAACAAAACAGAGAGGTGAGTGGGAATTAAGATGTAAAGAAAAAAAACTAAAAATGCAGAAGAAAACCCCTATATTTCAGAAATGAAAAACTAAAAGTGGAAGAAGAAGCTATTAAAAAGAACTAGTACCTAAAGAGTACAAAAAAAAAAAAAAAAAACTTTGAAGATTTTTGAAGTTTTTCTAAAGAGCTTTCACATACACTCAAAGTCATTGTTAGCTTTCTGTTATGAGGCATTTTTAACAAGACCTTTAGCAGGTAATTAGAAAGTCAAATTACTTTTTTGATGCCATACTTCATACTATAAACAATATTCTTGGCCGTAATATTACACATATGCACACTGATAATTTTCAGTGAGACTGTCTCCAAGTTCCCCTGTGATCAAAACGTAAATGAAAAGTTCAGTTTGTTTGATTTTCATTGCACACCTCTAGCATGCTTTGGCATCCATTCAGTACTGACAGGAAGAACCTGGCAACTACTAATCTAGAGCCCCACATGTTTATTTATTAGCAGATTTCATTTTAGCTATTACATATTTAAATTTCTTTCTAGCATGCATGACATGATAACATAGTCAAATTTTACTCAGCATACTGAGCTGGGTGACCTCTTGTCACCAGACCATTTTGTAATAACCTAGAATCTACTGTGCTCCTAACTTATTTTACAGGATCTGAAGTACTTATTGCTCTTATTTTAATAATTAGAGGTTTTTTAAATCCAGGATTATATAAAATAATTTATTGTATTCTTAATTTTAACAGCTCTATACTATACAAAATGCATCCAGCTACAGGCTTTCAGGATGTAAAAACAAACTTAAAAATTAACTTTCAAATTAATTCCTCTCAAAGTATATAATTCCCACTTTGCCTTCAAGGAAAGACTTTCTCAAAGACTTCAGAAGATCCTAAATCTTCTGAATGGATTAGAATTTACATTACTACTTTACTGAAAATGTTTTTCTTAATCGTTTTGAGAGAAGCAGTAAAATTGAACATTTCTGCTTTTCTCAAAGTTGCCTGGATGCTTTTCCAAGAAGCAGGCTTGCAAGAGTCTAACAATGAACAACTCCCATAGATCAACATCAGCACCTTCAGCTGACACCAAAACCAACAGGACATTGAAAGTCATGGAAATGCAAGAGCCAGATTTTTTTCTCATTAAGTTTATTACGCAAGGCATCACCTATTATAAATACACAATTTAATCCTTAGAAGTAATTTTCAGAAGCTTTAAAGAACTGTTTGAAGCACCTAATGGAGTTCTAAAGTCCAAAAGAAAGTAACCACGGTAAAAATTATTAAAAAGTGAGCTAAAAGTATAAAACTGAACATTTTTTTCCCAGTCATTGCTTTCAACATCACTACAGTAGTATATTTTTTCCCAGCATTAATTCAGCTATTTTCCCTTGCAATTGGTATATAAATTAAAATAAGAAGACTGCAGGGATCAAACTATATCTCAGAAGGAAACAAGTGTTACCCTCTAAGTCTATAACTGCCCTCTCAGTGACTCTTCTGAGATAGCAGCAATTACAGATACTATGCAGAATATGTATATGGGAGGACTCTGTAACTGTACTTATGTATTTTTTAATCGAGTACCAGAATTAACAACTGTGTCTACTGAACAGAACCTAAAAATCACTTTGTAGGAGTTTGTTCTATCCATCCAGATAAGACAACTTTGTGTCATGCTTTTCTGCCTTTTCTCAGAAGACAGGTAAGAAGAACAAAAGTATTTAAACTAGGAGTGGATAATGTTCACATTCTTTTCTCATTGCCTTTACAGTATTAGTTTATCACATCGAACTGAAAACAAGTTTTCATTTTAAAATCAATTAGCTCTTTTACCAAATAACTGAGTTTAATTTTACTCAATTTTATTAAAATACCATGAGCTTAGGACATCTAAAAAGCATTAAATGTTTCCTACTTATTTCTATGCTGCAAAATAAATTCAATTTCACTGACTGAAAGTAACACTTTTCTTCAGACCCACTGGACACCATACACCTTCCTCAAAGAGGGATTTGTTTCAACGATCATTTGCTCCTGCCAGATGAGGCCACAGGACTGAACCTTGTCTTAAACTCTGCCTGTGGTACCTGACAGCAATATTTTTCCACATCTGCCTCCTCCATTCCACTTCCCTCCAGCAGTACAGAGTGAAGGGTGTAGATTGTTCCATCTCTCCTATCAATATTGTCCCACTTTTGGCAAAGACTTTGAACAGTGGAGAAAGGCTGGGACCCAGGTGTTGTCCTGCCCACTGGCTCTACATCCTGGTGTTCAGTGTCATTTGCTTGCAGACCCACAAGAGTCTCAAGTCTTTGTCCAGCATGGTTGACTTCATGTAAAGCAGCGTAAGCAATCCATGGGAAGTATCACCTCCCAAGCATTACTATAGGTCCCAAAGCAATGCAGGCAGATATTTGCCAAGCAAGAATTTGAGAATAAGCACCTTGGAACGAAGAGGATGCTGTAACCTGAACATAACGTAGCTCAGTGACAAGTTGAACTGAATTAGGGCAGTACAATAACTTCAACATGGAACAAAAACAGAACAAAAGCATCGAGCATCCCTAGCGTGTGATGAAGCCTCTGACTCCGTGTAAGAAACTGGATCGTTATAGCAGCTTGAAGCCTTTAATGAGCCTGATACAAGGGGATCAGGGCGGGGGGAGAAGAAAACAGGAAAGTCCTGCTTGAACAAAATTGTAAAACACAGGTGGGCAAAAAGCCACGCATCATCTGCTCAGTTTCACTGAACGGCAGTTTTCTGTATCAGCAGTAGTAAACTCAGCACATCCTGTAACCGCTGGTACTAAAAAGACACACACAGCATGACCAGTGACAAGGTGTCAATCACATTGTGCTTTAGAGCCTTGCAGCTCACCGAGGAGTTGTCTGCCCTTCCTGCTACACCTTGGGGAAAGAGGTTTTCCCTTATTCTGCTGGCTTGCCTGGTGAACAGCAGTGACACTCAGCTGGCATTTAACAGAGACGTAAGTACAGTGAACAGAAGTGTCAGCAGGACAGAACCTCTCAATGTCACTCCAGCCTGGTGATGAGCTACTCAGGTGATACGCAAAGCAAGAAAGGGTAGTCTCTGATCTTTTGGGCAAGTGCAGGGTTCCTGAAAGTTTTGGGAAAGATATATTTATGTCTTTCCTGATATTGTCTCTTCTGCAAGTTGCAAAGGCAGCTGGATATGCAGTTTTCAGACCCAATTTGAAATCTCTTTGCTTTTACATAGTAGTCAGCTGGACAAATAAAATTCCAACTTATTTTATAATGTAAGCTTGTGACTTCCAAAGATGTTGTCACTGCTTTACTCTTGCAAGGCTCTTTGCACATTCATAGCCTACATCAAAGTGGTACTCTGTCTATAATGAGTCATTTCTAAATAGACCAGTTCTAAGTAAAGCCTGCCAACATGGTTAAATTGAATACTCTGTTAGTAGTCAAGATGTTAATATAAAAGTTGATCTATTAACCATTGTCTAAGACAAGACTAGTCAGATATTTTAAAGATGCACAAGACAATTTCGTCCTTTAAAATTCACAGCCTAAAATTCTTGTAATATTTTTTTTTTTCATTAACGTGACTTTAAATGCTGGAGCCCTCTTTCCTTTTTTTTTTTTTTGTGGGGTGGTCTTTTTGTTGTTTTTGGTAGGGTTTAGGGTTTAGTTTTTCAAGTACAGCATACTCAGGGGGCATACTGAATAGAATCAGAATGACCCCTATGAAATACTTCTACCTGAAGGCGATTCTCCTCATTCATTTCATTCTCTTACATTAACATCAGCAAATTTCATCTTTCCTTTTTTATCTCATGTCCTTTTATTACACAGCTATTCAAACAGAGGAGTTAAAACCTAGTGAAGCTTCTCCTCTACTCACTGATTCCTTCAGCTGTATTGAACACTAACTTTGGTTTGATACAGCAATTTTCAGCAGACCGTGTAAGCTTTCTTTCATTTCTGGAAAGCAACAGAACCACTCAAGAGCCACTCCTGAATTACATTTTAGTAAAACATTACTACAAGCTTTAGTGACTTGACTGTAATCTAAACCATATTTGTTTGTTTTGTTACAACAGCAGCTTTCCATGTAAATATTAATACAATTTTAATGTTTTCAGTATGACATTAATTTTTTTTCCCCCTCCTTTTATTTTATAGGTAAATGGAAATACTGACATTGCTTTTTAGTCTTGATTGTATTTTTGGCCTGTATTACACAAGAGACAGGCTCAGGAATATTGAATTCTTCTACAGCTCCACCAAGGCACACAATACTCCTCTTCCTGAGCCTAACTTGATGACGTATTTGTTACTTTGGCTTATTCATCTGCTATCCTTATCCATTATAGTAGCATAGTCAGTTCATGAGTATCCAACAGGCAACTGGAATTTCACTGCCCTAGTATTTACATATGGAATGCTTAACATGTCTTTATGTATTTAACTCCTGTACTCAGTACACATTCAGAGATAACTCATTTTGAATAACAGAAAATTAAACTGGTTTAGATAGGTTCTTATTTTCTGCAAGTTTTCCAGTGTCAATTACCTTTCCCAGCCCAAATATATGATTTTTTTTTTTTTCAGGTAAAACAGGTTATTCTTATTTCTCCCGTGAATTTAGGCTTTGAGTCAAGGTTTCTAGATGTCTAACAAAGTATTTTCACTGGCTTCTTCAGGAAAAGAAAAAAAAGAAAAAATAAAGACATATAATACTAAGAAATTTACTGTATTATATGGTTCCATTTAAATAAGGCTCTCAGAGACAGTATTCGCAAACATTTAAAAGATATACAAGAGAATTTGATAAGTTAAAAGCTATCCGTTTCTATGATATTTCATTAAGAGTTTAAAGAATAGTCATTTCAGAAAGACTTTTCATAACACAACCTCCTCAAGTACAAAATAGTTATTAGAAAGAGGACAAAAATAACACTAGATGGCTTAATTTCCACAGACTTGCCAAAGGTAGTGCTCCACATACATCCATCTTTGAGGTGTTAGCAAGTTTTGGGGAGTTTTGTTTGTTTGGGGGTTGGTTTTTTTTGTTTGTTTTTTTTTACAACTGTTTTCTATTGTCTTCAGATTACGTTCAGATTTTATTCAAGGTTTCACAAAAAAAAAAAAGAAACCATTTTTAAGCAACCTAAATGTTAATTTAGTTGATAAAAAGCAAAAAGTAAATACTGAGAATTATCTGAACAACAAATGTGAAATATCTGAAAGTTGCTCCTTTACGCAGGGTTATCTTCATCATCATGATCCTTGCATTAATCAATTCACAATATGAAACAGTATTAATGCAATTTTCAATCATATTTTTCACTAGTCAACTAGATCACACTTGCAAGCCACTGCAAGAAAACCTTCAGAAACAGTGCTTCTATGACTGTTATATTATAGGAGCAACAGATATTTCTTTCTGTGTTGGCATGGAAAATAGGCTTCATAAAGCCATGATTTTTTTTTTTCTGTTTAAGATACCAAGACGGGGTTTAGATTGAAATTGGAAGCATAGTTTTCAATTTGTATTGTCAGGAAATATCTATAAATTTGAGCTTCAGGAAAGCTTTTTGGAATATGCTAAGCTATAAATTATGCACACCTAAGCGTTACTATGCTTTATAGACTTCTCAATGTCTCAGGGAAGGGAAAACTGACTTTTTCAACTATTTATCTCTGAAGAAAAAGTTTATCAGCTTCCACACAATCCCCCCTCCTAAGCTGATGCTAAATAGAAGCAAGCAGAACATTACTCCTGGCCCAATCATCAGAAGAGTTAGCTATAACTTAATTCTAGTATGCACCGTAAAGTAGTACCTACAAATAAGTTAGCAACCTCGTCCAAATAGCATACAAATACATGAGCATAATGAAAACAGAGTTCAAATACCTTGATAATATTTGAATCATCTCAGAGATTCTTATGCTTGTTAATAGCACATTAGCAAAATCACTGTACATTCCTGTGCCACTTTCACAGATTGCTTTACTGAATTTCTTGATTTTGTCTGTTTTGTTTTTCAAAACAGACTATAAGGGTAATCATTTTAGGTACAGCCTGCAGTAACCCTATTACTAATAGTGTTATACTTCAAATCATTCCAAACGTGTTTTTTTTTTTTTAAAAAAAAAAAAAAAACCAGACTCTTTCAAGGGTAACTAAGACACCTATAGAGATAAAATGGAAATGCTATTGTACTTATCACCCTGAACCAAGCCTCCCAACATACTGTATTGAGTAAATAGTTTCCTTCATTTTCAGTAACTCAGAGAACATCTCAAAGAAGAAGATACTGTTTGTCAGCATTTTACATATAGAGAACAGCCTCACATGACAGGAAAATGAACAGGACTAGTTTCTTGGTTAAATCCTTTAACTGGTGTTGAATACCAAAAAGATTTAAATCTCACTTTCACAACAAAATCCCTGGGTTATCTCAGCAGGTTAATTCTTTCTACACAAGATAGAAGAAAGCTGTTATTACGGTAAAAGAGAAAGGAATGGTGTCTGTGCAGTGGTACTGATCCTGATGGTGTGGAATTGTTAGCATACAACAAAATAAACAGCAGGCAGATGCCAAGAGCATGCAACCATTGCTGCTTTTGCTTGTGAGAAAGGCACCACTGATTGCTAGAATACCTTGAAGTAGCCTGTTCTTCTTGAAATAAAGTAACATACAAAGATTATAGTAGGGATTCAATTTCCATTTCACATGACATTTTTCTTTCATGCTCTGTAAATGTGCAAAGCAGAAGCTGAAAATATAT
>WHYT01017776.1:193055-215536 GCA_009806455.1 Tetrax tetrax | reverse complement strand
ATATATATATATTCAGTCTATTCTTCCATGGTAGGCAACATCTCTTAACAGAGTACCCTAACCCCATATAAGAAAATGTCAGAGCAGCACATATATCATTAAGTATTCCATATAAACTGCTCATAAGCTATTTCTCACCTACCCCTTCCCCAATTATTCACTATATAAACTTCTCCCAGTGACTAAATTGGCAGTACCACCTTGGGGACCAGGGGCCAGCAATAACTCTCTCACTACTACAAAGCCTAAAGTGGTTTTGCCATCTAGAGGAAAATTGGCTGCATGGCTTCAAAAAAGAATTGCCTCTTCAGAGGAGCATTCAGCAGCCCTGGAACATCCACTGGGGAGGGAGAGGAAGAAGTTTCTTTAAAGACACTTTTCTATGGAAATTTCAAAGACTAATTGATACCTATCGATTTTTATGCATGAAGAATTTGCCCTGGCCTGATTTCCCATTCCAACTTTGACAGAAACTTAAACAAAAATAGTCTGTCTTAAAACCATTAGTAATAAAAGAAAACAGCTATGATTATTGTTGTCAAATGGGTTTCCACATCGCCTGCCTCCTATGTTTACAATGTATTACATCTATTTACACACAGAAAGGAGATTGAGATAGAATTCATTTAATCTTTAAATTCTGGGAAGTAATAGGGGGTGTCGAGCAGTCAAGACTAATTCAGCAAGCAGAGGAGACTTGAAACCTTCTTGAAAAACATAATGTAAAAATGTAATGCAGTCCAGCCTAGCTCTGCTTTGCTTTCAACTGTTTTTGTGAACTGCCCCGTTAGATAAAAGATCTGAAACTCTGGTTGTATTGAACTCATGCTGCAAGGGAACAGTAAAACAAGAAGAGAAGAAAAAAAAAAAAAATCTGTTGTATACTTCCATAACTGCTGGAACACTTATTAATTTCAGTGTAACAGACCAATTAATAGTTTAAGAGAACAAGTACACCGGGGAAAAACCTTATTTTCTTTTTTAAAGAGGTCTCAGGTTTGCATGTCCCTATGATCGTGTCCTCATATTCTTACTGTATTCAAAAGTTAGAAACAAGGCATAATTTTTCAGTTTTAGCCACAGAGAGTACGAGAGAGTGTAAGTGACATTTGCAGCTATTGCAGTTGCACAGTATGGAAGGTAACATTTACAGACTGATCACTTATTTATTATTTGTGGGTAGTAAGGTGTGCAGGTAAATTCCTGTATATACTAAGCACCTAGTCTAAATTTCAAGGCATATGAAAACTTTTAATATTAAATAGCAATATATATTAAAAAATCCTTGCAAATCAAGCTGTCAAGAGACTTTTGTTTAATACATTATTAGCCCAGTCTTGCAACTGAACTGACATTACTCATTCCTGAGCGCAGTGCTGCACTGTGGTTGCCCTCGGGCTGTGCAGATATAGGAAGCCAGTTACTCTGCTATAAGGTGCTACGATGAAATGCTAGTAGTGTCGAGTTTCTGACAGGGAAGCAGAAGCCAGAGTCTAGAACTGAAGTCCGCTGTCATGCCAGCACAATCGTTTTTAAAAAGCCAAAGCCTTCCGTCATCATTGCAGTGGCCCACAGCAGGTTCTACGCAGCTAAACTACACTGGATCCAAACCCAACATACGTTGGTTCAGCTCCAGACTAAAAGCCATCTCCTGCCCCTGTGCCTACACTTTGTCATTCGTCGTCATCCTGGAGGTAACTTCCCTGCTGATTCTGGAGAAATCTTATTAAGATCCTTTAAAATAAAAGGATCATTCACATTAGTATTCCCCAAGTACATAGTGCACAAGAATCTGAAACAGACTGTTTTTTTTTTCATCTATTAACTGCTCTCACAACAACCACCAAGAACATTCCTTACTGTTTAATTTCTAAATTCAGCATTTCAAACAGCCACTTAGAGCTCTGCTTCCTTGGATAATCCTCATCAATCAAGGTAACTGGCTTTGAATTTGCTTCTCTCACTCCTCACTCTTAGGTATAGAAATTACCTCGTACTATAATAGGTGTTGATTTGCCTGTTCTAAACTTTATTTTTTTTTTTCTTTCCTTGAATATCAGTTGACCAACTTCATGCATACTGTCACCTCAATATGACTTATAACTAAAATAAAGAATTTTCCTTTTAAGCGTTCCACATAAGAAAATATCAGGCTTATTTATCAAGTTTTTGAGGTTTGTGTAAATACAGAAGGAAAAATACACATTTTCTCTGCTGCAATTTGGCCTACTGAGAAGGTCTACTACACAAAAAATACGCTGTCAGGACTAGCTGACAATCGGGTACGACCACGACCACTGACAAATCAGATAATAGGAACCAAACCAGAAAGCAGCATCATCACCTTAAATTTTAGGGGCTGAGCAAGAGCCTCAGCCTTCTCAGTATCACAGACTTCAGGACATCACACTAGTTTTGTCCCCTCCCAGAGCAAGGTCCTTGGTGCCAGCCTTGCCAGGCTTTAGGCAGCCCTGAAATCCCCTGCACGCAGCTCCCAGGGCTGAAAGCAGTGTTGGGCAGTGTGTATAACACGTTCTTACAAGCAATTCGCTTTGCTTCTTCACTTACACTATAGGGTAACACCTCTTCGGAGCCTAAATCCAAACAGAAAGTCCTCCAGGGCTACTTCTGCTGTTGAACTATGGCTCTGCATTTTCTAAGTTTACTTTGTGTGCAATGTCGCTTTCATTGTTTCAGTGCTGAATCGAGAGCAAAATCCCTGCAGATTGGCTCATAGAGCAACAAAAATGAAGAAAAAAAAAATACACTTCTGAAGCTTTAAAAAAAAAAAAAAAAAAAAAAAAAAAAAAAAAAACACTTCTGAAGCTTTAAAAAAAAAAAAAAAAATCAACACAGCAAAAAAACCAAACTGAACTTACAAAAAAAAAAAAAATTGTGTGTTTAAATGTAAGATGTCCTACAGAAGCGCTCTCCCGAGCACGACCAAGGGGGGTGCCAGATGCCAGCCCGCGCATGAGCCGCCGGGGGATCCGCATCCGGCCGCCCCGTGCGAGCGCGGAGCGATGCTGCCACCTCCCGGAAGAAATGGGGTGAGAGCCGCCGCTCCGCTCCGCGCCGGCGTCACCGGGCTCCCGCTACACCGGGAAGATACCGCTAAACCTTCAATACGCGGAAAATACGCTCCGATTGCCTTGCGTCAGCAGGCGGAATGCCTTTAACTCGCCTGCCTCATCTCAGCGAGCTCAAAGAAGTTCTTCATTTACCACGCGTTATCAATTCATTTGTCACACCAAGATACAAGGAAAGCGCATTTACAGGTTAATTCTGAAGGAGTCCCTGCTTGGGTGTTTACATGCTTCACCAAAACTCTTATGCCGATTTTCAGACACTTAGAATTTTGTGTGGCAACGAGGCAACGGCATCAGTGGCTCACTGTAGCGTATTGCTGCCTTTCCGCAGACGTATTCTAGCTTAGCTGCCTAATGCAGCGCCACACAATTTCGAAACATCTGTTGCTAAGCATTCTGCAGAGACAGGAAGGAGTTAGTTGTCAAAGTAGTTAACCTTTACTGCTCTGAAAAAAAAAAGTGGATAAACGGGAAAGGAACCTGTGCAAGTATTTCCGTGCCATGAAGAAGTGGCAGTGAACGAGACACATTCCTGCAATAATTTTTCCTGTTTGCGATATTGTCTCCCTTGACAAAGCATTTGTTCTGCAGAACAGAAACCAGCACAAAAAAAAAAAAAGGAAATAGACTTTAACAAAAATATTTTCTTACTTCCAGATAGAGTATAAAAAGTAAAGACCAAAAGATGAATTTTAAATTCTCTAGTCTACTGTGATTGCTTTATAAAGAATGTACGCTTCCAGGTATGTACTGCAAAAAGCCTAATGGCAAATCACATAGCAAGCTTTGATTACATTGAACTATATTTCTTTATTTGCTGTTTAAAAATAAATAAATAAAAAAATATTCCCCCTTTACATAGAAGTTATTGTCCACAAAGCAACCATGTGCAAGAACTGGCTGTCATTGAACAAGCTATTCATACACATCAATAGAGGAATATAACCTTCAACATGTGCAATAGATGGCATAATATGAATTCAATCTAAGCTTCCAACAAGCAAATCCAATTCTTTTGTTCCAAAGTTTGGAGTTTGTGCATAGATTCTGGATGACGTGCGAATCACAGTAGTTAGGTTTTGCACCTTTGCAGGTTTTTGGTCCCTATTTACCCCTTGTACTTTTAAAGTGGCATTTTAGGCCACTTACAAGTTTTTCCTAGATAAGCTGGCACTAAAAAAATGAGGAAGTACAAAAATACTTTTGGATGCTACACCAGGAATAGTAGTCCTAAAATTTTTTTTAAAAGTTAAGAAGAGAAACAATGCCAGATTGTATCTTCACGTTGAGCATTTTAGTCTTTCTTCCCCTATGCATTTATTCTACTTTTCTTCGCATTTCTTAAATTCCATTGTCTATTTCCTTCCCTCTATCATCTTTCATCAGTCTTCCAACACCTTATATGTAGCTTACTAGCCCTTGTTCCTTTTGTCTCTCTTGCATCTCCTTATCTCCATCACATTCAAACATCCCAAAAGCCTACTGGCCTCTATCCAAAAATACGTGGTTACAGATTTCCAAAAGAATCTAAGTCTATTCTTATGAACACCCTATCCAAACAGATTCATAGCAGGACATAAAGTACTTAAGATAGCAAGTTCTTTAATCTGCAGATATTTGGCACATCATGTACTCATTGCATACAGAATAGTCCAGTACGTGAATCACCATAAAGAAGAACTGAGAATGTAGAGCAGGAGCTAGAAATGAAGAGGGAAGCACTTCTCAGAGCCGACAGTCAACCAGTCAGTATCTGATATGCAAATACAAGGCTAACAAAGCATTTCTGTAGTAATATTTCAAAAATCTTATACTGTAAAATACTTGCAAAGATAATGATTAAATCACCATGAGGAGTGCAAAAGGAATCTAGGTTACATCTACTAATCATGAAGCGGGGGGCGGGGGGAAACAATTTTTGTTTCAGATCTAAAGGCATAAGCTTTTGGGTTTTGTTTTTAAACCAGATAACCTCGACAGGTTACCTTTCCAGAGAATTACTATGGAAAACTAAATTTTAATAATAAAATTATTGGAACAGGGCCAAATATACATATGATGTAAAAGTATTATTAAACAAAAAGTAAACAAAGAGAGCTTTGTAAAAGGCTGTTTGTCATGTTTGAAACTTATCTAAAATGGTTATTAGATACTAAAAGAAATAGATATTCTACAACAGAAGCCTAGATTATTTCAAAATAATAAAGACTAAAAGATTTGGCTTCTCTAAATTCCTTTGAAAAACAAAATTCAGGAAGTGGAAAGACTTGTACATGTGAAAAGCATGTACAAGTAGTAAATTGAGATAGGAAATTGGAAAGTAACTTCCAACTATCCTAAAGGGATGATCTAGAACAGCGAAAGAAACTGTATGAAAACACACTGGATTAGACTAAGTAGTACAGTAAGTTTTGCTAACACAACAACAATTCCTATGACAGAAGAGATCTGGACTTGTTACCCTGCAAGTCTTTCCCTATAAGCTCATTTACCTAAGCTCTGGAGATATTACAGTGCCAAGTTAGGACCTCAGCCTTTTAAACACTGACAAATATTTAGAGATGTGAGGTCTTTTTTAGAGAGAGCTTAATAGGCAAAGAACTGTAAAACGTTCCTCATTTTTAAGTTACATTTAGAATCAAGGCTACTCATGAGATGTGAGTCACTGTCTTTATCCCAGAAGCACAGCTCTTCTTGAAAGGGTTTAATGCTTAAAGATAGGAAAGAACTACGATTGGGATACATGATATATTCTGTGACATATTCCATATTCCATTTCATTACTTTGATTTCTGCATGTTTCTCACTGTACTCTTCAAACAGGATAATCACATCCAGTATGTACTATGTTTTCTCCTATCAACAGACATTAGCATCTGCCTTCTCATACAAGTAGTTCTTTGCCTTTTCAGTTTTCTGTCACAAAACTTCAGTAAACCAAAAGCACATGCCAGAAAGGGGGCAGAGGTAAGCATTTCTTAATCTAAGGACAGAGTTAAAATTCAGTTTGACAAAGAAAAATAAAGTTATTATACAGTGTAGTCAGAACTTTGGTTTTAGTTTCTCACTTATTGTTTGAGATCAGTTCTAAGTATCCTCAGCAGCAGTGCTCAAATTCACCACCAACATAATTCCAAAATATTTACAATTCAGTGTGAAACACATCTAGAACCCTGGGAATGACTACGTTTAATTAAATCAACATGAAAGATGTAAACATTCCATTTGGTTATACATTTAACTTCACTAAGAATTAAATGCCAACTTATAATTTTCTAATAAAGAAATTCAAGATGTTACTGCATTTTTTAAGTGTTGTTTGTTAGACGGTAGATTCATTATAAGGCATTGACTGAACTTTAATTTCACAGCAGGGAACGTGTTCACAGATTTAGTATTGCGTTCAGAAGTAATAATAGATTTGCAAGAAATCCAATAAGATGAAATGCTCTGTTGAGTCCTAACATACAAAGCTGATGAAGTCACCACACAATTATTTGTAATTATTATATTACATTTCAACTTTAATCATTAAAACAATTAGTAAGAAATTTAAAGTAACATTTGGCACACAGATTAATGGCATTGCTAGTGTCACGAAGGAATACATTCTCCTTCAGTCTTGATCCATCAAACTTGAAACTGCAATCTGAATTTCAATAGTTTTCAGGCTGCATTCAATTCTAAAACTGTTCAACACAAAATTATACAGTTTTTAAGAAAAGCTTTTATTCTATTTGTCCATACCATCCTCATTCATAAGCCAAACTGAGGAAGAAGGTCAAGGATAAAGGGAAAATTCCTGTGATAAATTGAAGACTTAAAAGTCAGAGCACCATTTTGTTACTACAGCAGAATTGGGGTGTGGGGGAGAGAACACTAACATCCTAGTTTACAAGTGAGTACTAGACTGAAATCTGGACTCCTAGAAGTCAGAGGCGTATGGATTTGTGGAGCCAAGATTTTATGCAGAATTGATACCCTGCCAAGATTTTATGCAGAATTGATACCCTGGGAATAATTACACAAAGCTCTAAGCCACCTAGTTTCTATTTTGTGGTAGAAAAAAGAATCAATCTAACAGCTATAAAACTGATGCAAATGAAACCAAAATCTGTAGGCTAGAGTGCTCCTTCCCACATCTCAATTACTTAAAGTTTGGGCATTTCCATGTAGTTTACTAATAGTTCATAAAAGTAACCGAAATAAAGAGAATGGAGGAAAAATCTCAGGAAGAGAGAAAACCCCCCAAACTGGAAACTTGGTTATTTTAAAACACTGTTCCTCACAATTTAAGACTAAATAAGCAATACTGAAGGTCTCACATTTACCTGGAAAAAGTTTCAAGCAACAATTTTGTCTTTGAGCTACAAGCTGAAACAAGATAGATATTGACAGCTTTAACTACAAGATTTAAGATAAAACTTTCTTAGCAGGTTCTTACCAAAAAAAAAAAAAAAAGTTGCTCTAGAGTTTTCTTGTATCATTTTTGCCTCTAAATAATGAGAGCACATGAGCATGAAACACACACTAATTGTTTCATTTTAAAAACAGTAAAGCTTGTAGCACCTGAAGTATTTCCTTATTTTAAATTAGCCTTCTAATTCAAGGAAAACAAATAAGTTTTGAGATGGGTTTCTTTAACACAGATAATTTGGTGGGTTTTGGTTTTGTTTGTTTGTTTTTAAATGCTTTTAGTTTACTTCTGAATGAAGCAGAACTATTTCTCCCAATGCATTTTTTAAAATTCTAACCAGACCAATACAGTGAAACAGGAAAAAAAAAAATCATTACTATTAATTAAGTGAACATTAAAAGTATTTCTCTACCAGTTTTCTTGGTTTTATTTAGTCATCAGATTGCTGTTTGATACAGAAGTGTTATAAGTTATAGAGGCAGAGTGGCAGACAAATTGGGCTTTAAAAGTTACAGATACAAAGACGTAAATATGTGAGAACACTGCCAATATTACATCCTAATATGTGAAGATGTATCACAGAAGTTAAATACCATAATATTGCTTTTTTGGATTGTGCAATATCTACAGAACAAAAGAAAAGTAGAGTGTAAATGAAATAGTCTAATTGAGGCTCTAATCTTTTTAAATTAGCACTTTCATTAGTCACATTGCCATTCTAGGATTCTTTTTTCCTCACATTAGTACTGGATAGTTTAACTGTTATCCTTCTTTTCTTTCATTTCACAGACACAGAATTATGCTTCAGTAAGCCTAGTGACTGAAGGTCTCATTTTGTATGTGTGGTTCTTTTGGTTTTGTGTTAACTAAGGGGGAGGCATGTTTCAATATTATTTCTTTAAAATATCAATACATTGAAAACAGATCCAGAAAAGCCCATAAAAGCTGGAGGACAGGTTAACATTATTTCAGCTTTCCAATGATCTTGAGCTATTCAAGTCACAAGAAATATTTAACAAAACACCCTGCTATCATTACATAAATACATTACAAATAAATAAGTGTCCCTTAATAAGAGGAGACATTCAATAAAGGATTTTGCTATTTAATACTTCAGAAGATAACAAAATTCAATGGCCCTTAGGCCTAGTGAAGAAAGCACGCGCATACTTGTCGGAAACATCTACTCAACAATACTGGCCACTCTGGAGCTTATAAAAAGTGGCATTTATTTGAGTTTATGTATATAGTTTACTTCCTTCCAAAACCAACTTCAATTATGCCTTCTAAACCTTTTGAAAGGAAGTACATTTGTGTAAACTAAAACACATGCAACTGAAAAGACATTCCCTATTAAATTCTGCCTCAATTTTCATGAGTTTTTCCTCTTTGAAAGTTTGCATTGTAAATGGTTACAATATCCACACTCCCTACCTACCTAGCTTAAGACAGATGTCTATTTCCAAGATGATTTGACCTTTCATTTTAAAAGTTTTGTTCAGAGGAGAAAAAAAAAAAAACCAAACCAAAACAATCCCATGGATTTAAAGAGGAGGAATTTCAAGTCCTCTTTGCTTCATGCAATTTCAGCACTGTATCTCTTGACAATCTAGACAATTTTCCCACTCAAACAAGACCAAAACTGACTTTATCTCCGTCTCTCATTCTGTGAAAGCAGTATTTACCTTTAAGCATGAGATTAGCCTTATTAAAATCAGCCATATACTCTCTTCCCTTAATATTAAGAACATGCTTCAGTGTTTTTGTCAAATGAGTGGACTTTTGACTAGTTTAAAGCCTTGTTCCCACCACCATGTAAGGGAAACCCCCTAGTCCCATCAAGCCAGTTTTACCATCAACTTCAGCAGAGTTGGAATGTCACCCTAGGGTGACTTAGTCTTTATGCTAAGTTTTTCAAAGCTGCTTAAAGGATTTAAAATTAATGGAAATCAGGCATTCAGAATGCTTAGGCAGCTTTTGAAATTTCAGACCTATGTCTAAGTGATTAAGTTAAAAAATATGAAAGTAAAATTACTCTCAGAAATTTCATAGAAACTTTCAGGCAAAAAAAAAAGTATGTAAGAGGTACAAGTTACATACAAGTACAAAACAAAGAAGCATTTCTGATAGTTGTTAAACCACAATAGACAAATGCATTTTACTGGATAATTCTTCTATCTAATAGTATCCAATCATTAAAAGTGTAATATCAGAAACCTGCATTTTCTACTTAAGATGACCTGTGGTTAACTTGCCGAAATAACAATCCCCTGGAATTGCACAGTGGGAGAATACTTCTAGGAAGCAGATTTACTTAGAACTGGCTCAGTGCTAGAGCAATCACAGAGGGCCTTTTGGGCATCTGTATTGTGAGGTTGTGAGCACTTCTGGAAAGAAAGAGTGTTTTGTAAGCTGGTTTTAGTTTCACAGAGTTGAGCGCAGTACTGGAAGTTACATGAAGACATATGCTGTGGTCATACAACATGCCCCTTCAATATCCAAAGAATGAAGGAAGAGAGGGAAAGAAAAACCCTTTCCTTGCATTTACCCAGTGCTAACTCATAGTTGGAAAAGATATAACAAGGACTATTAAACAAATAACCAAGTTTCAAGCCTTCATCCAGGTCTAAACTCATATCTAATCTCAACTTCATACATGAAGTACTCCACATCAGGAAGTTTAACAGATCAAGAAAGGAATATTTTAAAGAATAATGAAAGGAAGCTTGGAGCACAAAACATACAACAAAAACTTAACAGTTGAAATTATCCATTTATCGCTCATTAAAAGGCCTAATAGTAAATATGGAGTTCTGCATTGAAAGATTTTAAAAGACAAAGAAATATAGTTCTCTAAGACAGCCAAACAACTAACCTGGGTGTTTCAGGGAGTAGCAGAAAAGCTCGAATTGAGAAGTGTGTTGATATATTATTTACATCAGCTTCAAAGGCACATATTTCCCATGTTAAAAGCTGCCTTAAGATAGTTTTGAAAGACATGAGGAACAACTCACGCCTGATTTTTATTCAGCTGAAAATAATCCTCACAAAATTTGGAATTTAAAAGCCATTCAGAAGACTTATCTATATATTTCAATATATTTTTCCTTATTTAGCTGAAAACTTTTTCCTCTGTTGACTTCTGCATTTCAGACAGGAAAGTATGCATACTTAAACGGTAACTGTTTTTACATTAGAGTAGCTATGCATAACACATCTAAATACCATCTCAGCAGTTTGCTTAAGTTCAATCCAATCCTGCTTTGTCTAATTAAGTAGTCCCAAAATACATCTGGGAAGCCATCAATTATATGAAAATCTAGAACAGTTGGGGTTTGGTATTTTGGGTTTTTTATTTGTTTGCTTGTGTTAAGTATAACAAAAGGAGGTAGACTTACATTAGATATTAAGAAAAAAATTTTTACAGTGAGGATGGTAGAACACTGGAACAGGTTGCCCAGAGAGGTGGTGGATGCCCCATCCCTGGAAACATTCAAGGCCAGATCGGACAGGGCTGTGAGCAACCTGATCTGATTGGAGATGTCCCTGCTCCTTACAGGGGGGGTTGGACTAGATGACCTTCGAAGGTCCCTTCCAACTCAACCATTCTATGATTCTATAACACCATCACAGAAAAGCCTCGACAGCAGAACCTATTAGTTGTAAAGCCTGAGGAAAAATCTACTTCACCACTGTACGTATGCCCACATACAATTTGGATTCACTTGACTAGTGACAGTACCTTAAGCTGAGATCTCTCATCACTGCATTAGAATACAAGTTAAATAGTAAAAGAAAAAAAAATAATAAAACCTGAAGTATTAGTACACATGAGCTTCTGAGAAAGAGCACCTTGTTTAAAGAGATATGAATGAAACTTTATGAACTTTAACTACAATCTATGCTAAAGTAGAAGGATCTGTCCAAGAGACAGTACTGTAGATGTAATACATCACCACATTGATATAGTGTAAATCAACTTGAGCTTCAGTACATCTATAGTGTTAAATATTTGACATCTATATGCTTAAGTCTTAAATTTCTAACTAGTGAAGAGTTCACATATAGGACACTTGGGAAGTTGCAGTCTAGTTTTACTGAAAATAAGGATCAGCAGGAACAATCTCTCAACAGAATGTTCAAATAAACCAGGAAAAAAAAAAGTAAAATAAAAAGATTAAGTTTTAACAAGAATATTCAGACTTTCTCTCCATCTTCCCATTATTTTGAAGTTCAGTAAGATTTAAACTTAGCAACAACCAGAACAGCAAAAGAATCTCAGGTTACTTCACCAGTAAGTTCTGATAGTGACAATCATATTGAGGAACTTGAGATAGAAACCCATTCCCCTCTTCTAGTCATACATCCTTCCTGCATGTGCAGTTATTAGTAAGTCACACCTGTCAAAGGCACTCAAGCCTTTATAAGTGCTGTAACCCAAAATCATGCAACTGCTTGGTTCAATGAACAATGCACTTCCTGTAACATCAGAGATTTTATATTCTTTACAAAAGAGATGAAATGTTGAAAAAACAGTTACTTTGTTGGTACAAAGATCTCTGAGGAAAGAGTGGTGTTAAGATGTTGACAGAGACAGTGACACAGTCACTGAAAAAGACAGGAAGATCTACAATACCAGGAGTATGTTCTGCCCCTCTTCAACCACACGGACAAAACTGCACTTGAAATTAAGATAGGCTTAACAAAGGCTAAAGACAAAGGAGAGACAACTGTGGTGACTGGAATCTAGCCAGAGCAGCTAAAGGTTTGAGATGCTTTAAAGACCTGACTACAAAACACAGAATTCAACCATTAGTTAACAGGAGATGCATCTTAATTGAACATTGGACCTCTGCCATCATATTTGTGTCAAAAGCTGAATTAGACAGCAGACTTATGAAGGGATAATCATAAGATGAAATGAGAAAGCGTGCCTTAGCAGTAGTAATTAATTCAGGCAGTGTAGAACACAAGCTAACAAGGAATGGGTACAAATTTCGCCACCTGTGGCAGTAAGTGCTAGATCTTATTATAAAGCAGTACTCTCTGGATATTTTTCAGCAGGAAAAAAAGAAGATACCAACCCAAAACCTAGTAATCTGGCACAGTTCTGCATCACTAGCACTTTATAGATACAAAAGACCAGCAACAGAGGAGCCAGTTATTCCAGGTCAGCACTGAAATATAATAGAGCACGCTGCAAAAACTTGCTATTAATTTTTTTGCTTTTTTGGCCACTAAATTTATTTCTTTATCAAAAAGCTACAAAAAGCATACCTATCCCTCTAATTTCAAAAAGTATTACTGTTACATTTAAATAGCTTTCTAAGTGAAAGCTCAAACATAGTCAGAACTGAAATGTGCTTAGTTCTCCATATTGAAATTTTGCTATCTCTCTCCCTTCTTATATAGGCACTTTAGAACAGTGACTAGTAGTTCTTTTAATTCTCTCTCTTAAAACAGAAATTCCAGCTTTTTCATCATCCACTTCAGATGGCCTATGTACTCATTTCCAAAACAACCCCTCAAAACTTCTTGACTTGAATTTAAACCAGAAACCTAAGAAATTTGGGGGCTATACTGACTGAAACTCCAAAAGGTGTAAAGCTACGATGGGGGCAAGGGCAGGAAAGACACCAAAAACACTCTTCCAAGTTTATCCAAATACTTTAACCACTTGGATTACCAAGAAATCTGGCTTCATGAGAGTTATCTGGCCCCTGTTTTTTTGACAACTTGCTCTGTGGGATTCCATCCAAGTTCAGAAGTAGAAACATACCAGAAACAAAAAAGGAAATATTTTTTATTATTATTAGGAAAGAGTGTTTGAAAACAATTAAAATTACTCCTAGAATTTCCACAGAAAGCTACAAGTCTTAATCAATTTACATAATGGTGGTTGTACATAACATCCTTTCAAGATTTTACAGTTCTGAAAGCCAAGCAGCCAGTGAGTAAACTGTGGGCAAGTACAAGAAGTAATCTTGAAAGAGATAAAGAATGGTAGATCACCATGACTAGCAGTGAGAATGGGACCTGTAAAAATATATACTTCTACTCTCATTCTCATAGAGCCAGATAAATTAAAAGAGTGAACTCTTACCCTATTCCCAGGTGTACCAGTGAAACACAAGGATGACGCCTTCCCAAATGGGCAGTTTGAAGATGTTATTAGTTTGTTATTCTGAGAATAAAATACAGTACTCCATCCTTGGAACCTAGACTGCACATTTCATGTAAAGAGTTTGTAGGAATTCTGCTAGGAAAAACCATCATTCACGTTATCCGTGTTACTTCCTCTTCTTTCTAGAGATATATTCTTTTCACAGTTTTCCGTTATATGTTCAATAGTTTTATTCCAACTTAACTACAAATATACTTTAACTTTTTTTATCGCCTTCCCATGTATCCCATAGGATACTTCTCATAGATTAAGATACATACATTCATCCATGATGCTGTGCTCTCAGAGCTCTACATCTAGTGCCAGAACTGTCATTCCATCTATAAATCACCACAAGAAAAAATGGCCTTTAGTCCAAATTCAGAAAGTACTGTACAAAACTATACTTACCTCATGAAGTGGAAGAAAAAGGACCATAATGAAACATTTCAGAGAAATAGAGAAAGTTTGAATCAGCTGTTTTAAAATTCCTAGCATCACCTTCAAGTACAGTTAGTAATAAGCCTTTAGAAGGGCACATCAGAATTACAATGAACAATTTAAACAGATTTTGCTAGTGGCCAGTGCTCTTAGCCGTTCACATTGAATGGCTGAAATAGCAGCTGCAGTTCACAGCAATGAGGTTGTGATCAAAATGAATAATGATGCACATGTATTAATTTATTTTCTTACACATTGGAATCAGTTATAATTGTTAGTCACAGTGAAACACTAGCATAACCATGTGAATTATTTACAGATGTGGACAGTTAGTTATCGTCTAGATGCTTGTGCAGTCATTTGATTGACCTATAGAAGTGTATTGACTGTATGAGTATTGAGATAGGAAAATAAACATTCCTTGTATATATGTACATAGATATTCATCATAAGATACTGTAAAAATACATTACAGTAGATCACAATGATCTTAACGATATCCAGACAAAAAGGATCCCAAGATGTACAAAAAAGAAATATGCAAAGAGCAAATAAATGACAAATGGTGTCCTGAGCAGCCTGTCCAGACTGATAACATATTAAAATCAAATTTGGGACAATTATTAACTGCCATAATAAGAACAAAGAACAATGAGGTTCTCAAACATCACCGTCTTCTTCCATTTTCCAAGAAACTGATCAAGCTAAACACGGGACATTTAAGATCAAAGGAAAGAGTATGGTAAGCAAACATGTCTTTCATAAATATAATTTAGTATTTTATAGAAGTGTATATTCATACATTATTATTCCACCAAATAAGGGTGCAAGAAGGGGTAGAAGCTAAAAAATTGTGAGTCTTCACTGAAGTCTAGGACTAAAATTCAACAGAAAAACATAACCTAACACTATAACAAGATGCAATCTTAGGAACAGAGCAAAGGTGATCTTAAAAAAACAAAAACCAAAACCAAAACAAAACTACTAATTCACTAAGCATTCTTCTAGGATCATGTAATTCTACCTACTCACATAATGAAACAAGAAAAAAGCAAAATGCATTCTTATAACCCCTACTAAAACAAATTAAAAAAAAAAAAGAAAAAAAAGAAAAAAAAAGCCAAACTCACACCAACTGGCTGGTTAGCAAGTTAGCACAGTGCATATAAGTACATAGATAATCTAAAGTGTTTTCTCACTCAGCATCATTTATTGTGCTCTGGCCTACACATAGTTAGAAAAGAGCAGAGAAAAGGTTTTACAGCAAAGTTTGGAGCTTTCCTTAAATATACATAATAAAAGAAAAATAAATTTAAGAAGTGAAGAGATAACCATAAAGTGATAATAAACACATTACTTTAATGGATGCCTTTTGAAACAGTTTAAATTTTTTTTTCCCCAGATTTCTAGCATATGAAATACAAAGTACATCCAGGGATTCCCTAGCTTGGTAATTCCTTTTACTGGAAGTATCACCTACAGGCTGCTATCATTGAGAAGAGCTACAAACCTTCTGCAAAATATGCTTTTACTACTTACTATAAAGAATTAACAACAAATACATTTTCACATACTGGACAGAGAGGAAGCTTATTTTTTAATCTAGATATTAAAACTGTATGGAAATGCTTATGTTTTTAGTATAATGAATTAGTGAAATACATGCATATTATTTTGTGTATTTTGGAGACACAGCTTTCTATTTAGTCATAGAATAGCTTTCTATTTGTTATTTTGCTGATTAAATACCTAAAACACTGCATTATTTATTAATTCTTAAGATATTAAAAGTCATTCTTACGTTCAGGAAGTAGAAACCAATCTGTTTTTCATGGGTTTGTAACAGCATAATGAGTACTCCAGAAGGAGAGAAAAAAAAAAAAAAAAAAAAAAAAAAAAAAAAAAAAAAAAGAGAAACACCCTTAGCATGAGAAAGCAAATTTCAAGTTGTAGTGTCAATAACCGCTCTGTCAGCCAGTACCTCCATGAAACAATCTTTGAGCATCTTGTACACAGCAGAAGAAAAAGCTGAGCTGGTTCTTTCTGGGGTATAAGAGCGTTACCCATTATTGCTGAACAGGCTAATTTACCTGAGACTGGCAAACTAATTCCATTCTGCAGTCAGTCAAAAAAACATTGTTACCACCAACTTCAGCAGAACAAAAGCTTAGGTTATTACAAGCCCTTCCTGCCTCTTCAGAGAACTGCCTTCCTCCCAAAAAGGAGTCCGGAGAAGTCACACCTATTCTCACTAATTTTTGCAGTTACAATTGTTCATTGCGGTGAAACACTAGCATAGCCATGTGCCATTCAGTGAAACTTATTTCATTGAATTTTGACTGTTGGGACAAGCAGAACCTGTAAGCAGTCACACTATCAGTTAGGAAGTCAGATCTTCAACATGCTTTCTGTTGAGTACAACTGACTTATGATTAACAGATAAAAAGTTCTTTTCTGGTCCAAAAGTGATGTTAAGCTGATATTTTGTATCGGGATTTGACAGAAAGGAAGCTTTATTACAGACTCATGAGGTAGAGACAAATAGTATCCAGATGGCCATGTGTCTATCAGTATTCAGGCATAAGATTTGCCCTTAAAGTTGATTTATTAACTTGTAAATATTAATATTAATATACAATTTTAAAAGAATCTTTGGAAGACTCAAATACTTATGTTGATGTTCAGTGTTAAAGCTAGTATCCTGAGTTCTCTCTGAAGAACTGTAAGCCCTGCAATATGGATAAATCAGACTTAAGAGAGGGACTTTGAACTTTAGACTGATTATTCATCAAAACATCTCAGAGAAAAATAAGATCTCACAAAAGTAACAAAGATAGCTGAAGAGAATTGCTGATTAGAGAGTTGAAGGAGAAAGCCAGAGTGGGGGGAGGGAAGGGAAGTTGTGAATAGGAATCCACACTCTCTACAATATGCTAAGCAGATTTTAGAATTACACTTGTGCTGTCAAAATCTAACTAACCACTACAAGTAAAGCTCATTTTAAAATCCGAAACAAGACCTACAAGTTTCAGCCGCAATTTGGTGTATTGATGGTGCCATGTACGGGCTGTGGGAGTGAAGGCATTGCCTTTGCTGCATTTTCCTTGCCTTTGTTTATCCCCTGTTGACAAAGGTCAATGTTCTCAACTTATTTCCTACAATAGTCTTAACCACAGCTTAAAACTCATACATTATAAACCATCACATTCCAACAATCCGTTCTTAATACAATTATACATCATTCTAATGGGACAGACCAATCAATGTATGCCTTTATTATGCATCCAGACATTGTTCTTAAAATAAAAGTATGTCAAAATAAAAAGTCAATATATACAGTGACGTCTTTCAAATATCAGTTGTCTTGCGTTTCTAGGTAGGCAAATATTTTAGCTTCATCTTATGCCTCTCAAAAATTCTTAGGGCAACTTTTAATTTATTTTTTTTTATTCTCTGTTCGTTCTTAACGTGTCCTCACTCTGACAAACAGTCAATGAAGAAGGCAATGAAGAAAGAATAACATTAGGGAAGATTTCTCCGAAATTCAGGATTTAGTTTCAGAGTTTTGCTATTTTATTGCTATCAATAGAATAGGAGAAATTAAGACCTCAGCAAGAATTCAGACACCTGAATTCAAATTTAGTTTAGTCATGATTTCCTGTGTTATACCTTCCCTGTTGAAAATTTTGCTTACATATAATATCCTCCATCCACAAAGATTGAAAATCTTTTTTTTCTTCAGCTGTAGCCTATTCACTGGATATTTTACTACACAGCTAAAACACAAATCTATAGAGAAGAGATAAGCTATTCTTGTGTAAAAGCATATCTAGGTTCAAAAAAGAAAACCAAAAGCAACAGGAATAGAGGATATTCATGGTTATCTCATACAATTTTGGAGTATCTCAGGAAACAAACCATTGTTGGTTGGCATTCTCGTTGGTTTAATTCTCATGATACAAGAAATAAGCACGCCTAAAGGTGTGGCTGCAGAAATGTTAACCTGCTACTATTTTCTTCAATACTGATCTCTCCATCTCTCCAGAAAAACTTTTAGCAACTCAAAGAAAAAAAAAAGCAAGCAACCAGATGCCATTATACAGGTTTTCGCAACCATAGGAAATTCACAACTGCCTGAGTTTGACAATGACCCGTTACTGAATTTAAGTGAAGTGCTAATGCCAGAAGTGACAGGAACTGGATTATGAGGAACAGTTTCACACCTATTTGCCACTGACAGGTACAAATTCAGGCATTAGCAATATTTGTACGTGCACTGGGCACTTCCCAGTCACTAGAGCTTCTTGGAGACATTGTGCTTCTCACCCATGGAAAGATCTAAATATTAAATATTAAATATTTAATAAAACTAAATATTAAGCAATTAATTAGTATGAAGTGGAATTAGATAAGAAAATTAGAACAAGAAATTTTCATTGGTCAAAGTCATAGAGCATTAAACAATGCCTTTTGAAAGGAAATTGATTCTCCGCTGTAAAACTACAGCATCAACATCAGTTCTAACAAAAAAAAAAAAAAGTTTCTTATACCAAGAGAAGCTGCTTCATAGCCTCATCTACAGATCCCAATGTCTAAACACACTTGTCTTAAAAATACCTGAAGATTTTAAGTTTCACTGGACCCATTGACTTTGTTACTATCTAAGGTGGATTATCATGCAATATCTATCATCAGAGAGGCTTTCCCTCCGTGGAAAGGAAAGCTTTCCACATTTCCAGTTTCCCATAAGATGCTAATCTGATATGCTCAAATCAAATGGAAATGTTATTTTGGAGTATAAAACCTGATCATCAGCAAGGAGTTATCTGGAAACATAAATATCACCCTACCCAAAACCCATGAAATTCTACATGCTGCATTATTGACCTCTGTAAGACACAACCTAAGTCACACAATTCTATGCACTTGCAGAGTTACTCCCTACAAAACTACCTGACCTTATCCTGTAATAGATATGTATACAGGCTTTAAAAATGATGATACATGTTGGACATCATATATGAATGAATATTTAGAGGGACTGCTCCATTGTACAAGGCACTATAACAGCATTTCTTGAAATAAGTTATTGTTAGTATAGATTGAGATAATTTCTACAGACAAGTCTCAAGGCACTCTGCAAGGAGAATGGGAAGTAAAGGGAAAAAGTAGTGAAAGATGGTCAATTTAAGTTACAGTTATTTGAACTAAAACTTTAAGAGACATTAGACTGTAAAAATGGCAATAAAAGATCAGTTAGACTCAGCAGTGGGACCATTCTTTTGATCCAGGAATAAGCTACTTATGGAAAATTAACAGAGCTAAGAAACTGTACTTGCTTCTTATTCACACACACAGATTGACACATCTGCTTATCCAGCTACATCTCTTCTGTCTTTCATTTATCCAAAACCAAACTATTTATTCTTCATAAAAAGTATTTCCATTGCAGTAGTCACTGCTCCTAGAAAAACAGGGTTCTTCGACAACTTCAATTCAGTATCTACTTGCAATAATTGAGTTGACAAGTAGAAACCCTGATTATTAGGGACAACTTACCTGATAGATCACACACTGGAAGCCTGAGAAATTACTCTCTGCAAGTCAGAGGCATCTGATTCACAAAATTATGTCAGAAAATTTGACTTTTAAATAAATAGCCTTAATAAGGAGTTTGTTGTGTCACTTTAATTCTCACCTATCAAAAGTTGTTTATTACCTGTTACCTTTTCCTGTTCACTTCAAAGTCTTGGTGACATTTTTTGTAAAGCATTATAATACTTAAAATTAAAAAAAAAAAAGTTTCAAAGCCACCTTGATTTTTTTTTCCTCTCTTGCCCAAAGTACTAAAACCACACAGCTAAAACAACCAATAGTTTGTGTAAATATGGCTATATTGCAAGTCTCTCACCCAAAACGAAAATTCAAAATAAGTTTACTGTTCTTCAAAAACAGGTTACCTGCGCAATACTAGGATATGTAACAAAATGTCCACATCAGTAACATGGGACCATTTTTCTTCTGCCTCTTGATGATATTACAGTATCTATAGTACTATGCTGTAAGTCTCATACGAACAGAAATTGTCCTCTGTCAACTTTCAAACCTGCACAGATTACTAAATACTTTCAATTCCTCTGGAGAGCCTAAACAAGTTATTTTCAGTTATTAGTGTTGCAAAAGCCAGCTTCTCAAACCTCCTCTGCTCATCAAGCATAGGAAATTAGCTAACAGTCTTAGATGACTGAGTCTAGAAAGTGAAAATAAGTTTCAGTTTAAAATAGAATCCTCTTCAACTAAGAAATGACTTTTTTTTCTGTTGTTTCTAGATTCTGACAAAATACCAGTCTGCCAAGACCCAGAACTCAGTGCTGGCATTACTCATTACTTGCTACTTTCAAATGAGTTACAGGAAAGACAAAAAAAAAAAATGCTCTATTTTTTTATAAGCTATTATAGTGGCAAAAGAAATAGATAAGCTTACCTGACTGGAAATAGTACAATTTTGTGACTTGAAGTTTAACATGCATCTTTAAACACCCAAAAGTTCTTGGGTTTTTTGAACTTGGTTTCCCCTAGAAATTTAAATTATCTCCTCCCATCACTACAACTCTCTTATCCCACTTATACCAGACCTATTTCAATAGTGTAATACTATTGATTTTAGTGTATTTCCACTCAGAATGCTGTGTATTTTAGTATTTTGCAGAGCTGGGGTTTAAAATAACTAAACACCTAGACAGAAAGTTTTCTATGACAGGATAGAACACTATGCACCCTATTTATTCCTTCCTCTACTTTACTGTCCCTGAAGTAACGAAGTTAGAATCCAGAGTAAGCGTTTCTGACTGCACTCAGACCATCATTCACACTACATTTTCTTTCCCCCTTTGTTCATGAAAACTATTCTTAAGAAGAGAGACAGATATATATACGTACACACTCATATATGCAGCACATACAGATAAAGCTTTCTCTGCCAAAGTCTTATTCCTTTTGGCCAACAATTAATCAATTGATTTAAATGGTTGCCACAGAGTTAAGTCTTTAAATGTTTGCCACACAGTTAAGTCACTAAGAATAAAGATAGGAACAGTTCTAACTACATGAGGAACATGCCGAGAAACCTTTGCCACCACAAGTACCATCCTTTTGTCTTGAAGCAGACCAATTAGAAATTCAGACTATGCAGTTTATTACAACTGGTCAGATAAGCCTCAGAATATTTCTCAAATATTCTCAAATCAAATTAGGACCCAAGCATTCCCAGCCCTAAGTACTTATAGGTGATTTGCATCACTGTGTCACTTGCATACAGTCCTGAAAGCTCTCCCTCTCAATGCTTGGGCAGTACAACTTGAAAGAAACAGGCTAGTGAACAAAAGAAATTTGTGCTGACATTTAGAAATGAAAGTTTTTATGCCATTTTCCAAAAAGTCTGAATAACTAAAGCTAGGAACTCACAGACTGAATTGACACCCTTGAACTGATTTGGGGCAAAATCCCCACATCCAACACTAGCAACTGAGTTGACAGAAAAACTAAGAAACCTACAAAGCAATTAGCCAATCCTTAGGTTACAATATTTGTTCTATTCTGTTTATTCTGCTCAGAACAGATGGTTTATTACATCACTGAGAAATTCTCATACATCTACTATTTTTTTTTTCCTCAAAGAATACCTTTCTGATTTAATTAAATATGGCCAGGGAAAACAAACAAAAAAAATCCACCAAAATCCCCAAAAACTCACCAACTCAAAACCAAAATAAACCACTTTGGACAACAAAATAACATGGATTTTAAGAGAGAAATAGAAATCAGTTCTTCTATTCATTTGTAAGGCAGGAACTCCTATCGCTCAGCAGCGCAGCAGGTAAACTCTTACAGTCATAGAATCACAGAACAGTTAGGGTTGGAAGGGACCTTCAAAGGCCATCTAGTCCAACCCCCCTGCAAGAAGCAGGGACATCTCCAACCAGATCAGGTTGCTCAGAGCCTCATCCAACCTGGCCTTGAATGTTTCCAGGGATGGGGCAGCCACCACCTCTCTGGACAACCTGTGCCAGTGTTCCACCACCCTCATTGTAAAAAGTTTTTTCCTAATGTCTAATCTAAATCTACCTCCCTCTATTTTAAAACGATTACCCCTCATCCTATCACAACAGGCCCTACTGAACAGTCTCTCCCCATCTTTCCTGTAGGCCCATACACTCTTCTCTTAGAAAAGGGCTTAGAGACCACGATGAGCAGACCTGGGAAAACTTAAGGTCTCCAAGACATTTTCCCTAGTGTCATCACATGCAGGTATTTTACTTGTTAGCCTCCTGTGAAAGAGGCTTTTATTAACCATTTTGTTGGGCTGTCATTG